>OY292402.1:27174418-27318742 GCA_958496205.1 Idaea biselata | reverse complement strand
CATATTTTTCTGTATTTATTTGCAATTCTTATTATTTAACTAAAGTATAGTCAGATAAGATCAGATACGGGAAAAGACCGTATGACTCAAATATCTCCCAAAATAGGTGATATTTTTAGTGTTAGCCACGGTGTTCACAAGAGCGATTCACCCCGCACCGATCAGTCTTCTTCTTCTTCTTCGTGTCAAAGACTCAATTTTAAATGTACTTTGCCCAAAACTTGGCGACAGATACAGCATTATCTGTAGCTGTATTCAGGTCCTCCATCGAACAACTAGTGGGACACATGGAGCAGACCATGAGGTGGTCCATTGTCTGCTCGGCCCTTCCACAAATACACTGCGTGTCACCCTGTCCTCTAGAACCCCAACCGATCAGTGGCATCCGGCAGTTGCAATGTCACCTATTTTGGAAGATATTTGAGTCATATGGTCTTCTCCCGTATCCAATCTTACACATCAAACAGCGGTAGCACTAATCCATCTAGTGAAGGGGGACACTTTGGTATTGACACTAGGTAAATATCCATCGCCACATCTGAGCATCCAAGACGATAGTCCCACGAGCACACCACCGAAGTAGACTGGTCCACCCGTGTCTCCTCTACAGGAACCTTTAAAAATAGAAATTAAAGTCACTAGGAGGGTGTGCGGCTTATAGGGAAAGTGCGGCAAATATCAATTTACAGGACTTACTATTGTTATGTTGATAAAATCGCCATATAATCACGATATGATATCGCCTCAAACATATTGATGTTGTGCAACATCAATATTATGTTTCACATCAAAATTCGATGTTTCAAATCTGCCAGGTCTCCCGTGACGGCTCACAGTTTTTGTTTAGCAGTTGACGGTACAAACTTACCTTTGCCTCCCTGATCTAGGATACCGGAGCATATCATGTTGTTAGAAACGCGTGTCTGAGTACTGAAGCCTCTGTACCGTTCTGCGCAGAGCTGTTGGTTTATTGTAAAGGTTGTCACGTCGAGGAGTACTGGTGATTCTGATGGCTGAGGATTAAACAATATAATAGTAATATTTTGCCGACCTCTGTGGCGCTTTGTGCGAAAGCGCGACTGCAATGTAGAAGGTTGGGGGTCCGATTCCCGCCAAGTGCAAGTATTTATGCTTAAAAAATAAATATTTGTGTCTGGTCTGGATGTCCCTCTATGTATAACTAGCTGTGCCCGCGACTACGTCCGCGTTGCTCGAACATCTACCTACCGCTGTGCAAAAAACCACACTTAAACGGTCGCCCATCGAAGTACAGATAATGCCACAGCGGTAGGTAAGGTGTTCCGTTCACTACTTATTGTATAAAATATAAATATCTATATCTATTAATATTTTATTAATATATAATAATATTAGGAGGATGAAGGTTACGCAGCAGCATTATTTATATTGGTGTTCCTACTTTAAGAAGCAAATCGTGTTGTGGTAAGCCTAGGGAATCAAGACTATGTAAGAAAAACTTGTTTAGCGTCGTCCATCGTAACATTATACCTTTTTAAAACTTTTAAATTCTAATTTGACCTGTACCGCCATCTATTGAGTATTGACGTAAAACTTTGAGAAAATAAGCTAGTAAGACATCAACTTTCTAAAACGTAACGTCAGCGCGATCTAATTTTACCAGTAGTGTCATCTACAAACGATAATGTCAGTGTTTTCGTATAAAATGTAACCCCCGTTTTACCCTGTTAGGGGATCAATTTCCGAAATATATTTTATCCACCTTCATCGGTACCTAACAATAAACCTATTACCCTACTTTACTTCTAACTCTAAAAACAAAAAAGTTTCATACAACCCTTCAATCCTTATTTTACACCCTCAGAGGGTGAATTTTTAAAAATCCTGGAACTCCCATTCAAAATTTTAAACTCCTAGCACTCGTAGGGGAAAGTCGGTTATATCGTACTGCCAATTAAATCGTACCACTTCTGAATTTCCTACTAAATTGGTATTTTTATCTAAACTGGTAATGCCAAAGTGTAATCACACTACTCACCCGCATTTGTAAAAACAATTTGTAAACAAAGGTGCGCGTGATTCGGTAAAATATTTTTTAGTGCCAGTGAATGCAAATACACACATCAACACCGTCTAGGGATATTCAGAATTTCTCAATTTACTCAAAAATTGTGTTTACTAACAAACAACATGTATATATTTTTGTAAAGCCTACTTATCAGACTATGATTTAGAATACAACAAAATATTGTTTTATGCTTAAATATTTTTTTATTTAAAAAAAACGCAAAAAGTGAAATAATGTTAAATTTAAGATAAAATGTCTATCTAAGGAAAAAAATAAAGTAAAACGAAATTATTAGGTTTTTTTATTTGAAGTTAAAATTAGTAGTCAGTGAAACCACCCATGACGTTAATCACGGCCCTGTAACGGTTTTTCATGCTTTGAATCAGGTTGTCAATATCTTGCTGCGGAATATTGTCCCAGGTCCTGCTAAGATGCAAAAAAAGTTGCTCTTCAGTTGCAACATTTGGAGGCAAATTCCTCAAAGCCCTTCTTTGAAGCATATCCCACGCGTGCTCTATGGGGTTTAGGTCTGGTGACTGCGCGGGCCAGTCTAAGACCGACACGTCGTGCTCCTCTAGCCAGCTGGTCACCACTCGCGCAGTGTGCGGACGGGCGTTGTCGTGCATGAGCGTGAAAACTTGGCCCATTTGCAGTCGATGGGGATAGATTATTGGTGCTAGCACCTGATTACGGTATTTTTCGGCAGTCATAGTGTTTCTGATCCAAACGAGGTCTGTTCTTCCACCAATACGAATTCCCGCCCAAACCATAATTGTTCCGCCATGGTATGGATGGACCTCCTGAGGGTGTTGCAGACGGTTGTCACGACCAGAAGCTCGCCATACGCGTACTCTACGTGAATCAGGATGAAATCCGAATCGGGACTCATCGGTAAACAACACTACCGACCACTCGATATCTTCCCAAGGCAAATGTTCTCTAGCCCACTGTAATCTTCGTCCACGATTGCCTCTACGTAGTGCTAGAGTACGAAGCGGCCTGCGAGAATGAAGGTTAGCCTCGTGCAGTCTTCTCCTCACAGTTTGGTCACTGACAAGCACCTGGTGGTCTGACTGGAGCGTTTGAACCAACTGCATGGCCGTAACATTTGGTTGTCTTCTCGCGGCCACTTGCAAAAATCGGTCTTGTCTTTGGGTAGTTATCCGCTTTCCGCCTGGATGCCTTTCAGCCACTTCACCAGTAGCACGATAACGTGACCACAATCTTGATATCACGTTTTGTCTTGTTCCAATCTCCTCGGCAATACTCCGTTGAGTAGCCCCAGCTTGGAGCATTCCTACTGCCCTTAACATTTCGTTTCTTATTAAATGACGCCGCTGCATGATGCATACAGTTGTATTAAATTGTAATTAATCAAAAAAATATATTAAAACTTCAATTTGTTTAAACAAAATGCTTAAAACTGCGTTAAGTAAATTTAAACCTTCGAACTCGCTACAATAATTGCCGCGCTAATCTTATGTTTTTAATTAATTTTTAAAAATTCAAATTTGGAATCATACAATAAGGCCTACACAATAAGGTTCCATTAAAATATTTTTAAATCGGCCAGTATTTTTTAAGTTTAAGAACTTTATATAAAATATCCCTAGACGATGTTGATGTGTGTATTATCAAACTTTCATAACCCAATAACTCGTGAAAAAGGTAAGCTATAAACACACCGTCTGCATGATTCTAGTACAGTTTTATACTAGATTATTGATGATTATCCTGTAGTGTCTAGGTTTTAAGGTTATGTCATGCTGTACTTTTTTGTTTAAAATGACCTAGTTTGCTAAATCGTACCAGTCATTGTTTAGTGAATCGTACTAATACCAAAACGCAAAAGCTGAGCATATTCTTGTTTTGGAAAAGCACGTTTGGTCTAACGTTAAATAACAGACACACATTCAGATTTTTTTAAATAAAGATAAACGTACGGTTGGTAAGACAAATTTATGAAAAGACACTTACAGCAGTGTTAGACAACCGCAAAACACGTCCATTAATAGAAACGAATAGATTTTTCTTTATTTTTATTCAATGGTAAGATATTTCTCTCTGTGGTACGATTTAAATACTTAGTGGTACAATTAAACCGACTAGTCGGCTAAATCGTACCAAAGACAGTCCACTGCAAAAAGTCATTTATCTCCGTGTTAAAGTAAACAAATAGAACTGATTTTCCTGTCATAGGTAGTAAAAATAACAACCTTTATTTCGGATATTCATTAATTAGTATTAGTCCTGTCGTAAACGAAATATTTAGGTTTAAGTAAAAAGTGCTCCAACATAACCGACTTTCCCCTATTAGTATTTACAAAAGAAAAATAAATGTAAGTTGTCTAGTCACCGTAACACAAGCTTAGTCGCTTACCACGGGGGTAGATGGCGCTGTGTGTTTTCAGAGAATTTATTTCTATCCATAGCATTTATATCTATAGCATTGATATCAACGAAGCCAACTTCAAATTCAATAATACTTTCGAAGTTTTAAGCGTCATTTATCGATACCATCTAAGCACTCGCAGCGATAGTCGTTTCATTATTACGATAGACGTAACAATATTATCTTTTACTATCTGCGTCCCAAAAGTAGCCTATGTTACTCAGGGTAAATGTAGCTATCTAATGGTAAAAGAATGTTTGAAATCGGTCCAGTAGTTTTTGAGTTTATTCATTACAAACATACATACACACTAACATACAAAAATACAAATCTTCACTCTTCATAATATTAGTGTAGATATTTATTTCGCGTAAAAAGAACAAGGAATGTGTCTAAGACATCCCCTCTAGTACATAATATTTTTTTTATTTGATTGATTTGATTTATTTTACAGTGAGATCCTTTATTTTTCATCAACATAAATTATAACTGTTTATTCTTTTCATCCGGGCGATGTTTCCGGTTGCATCCCTCTCGGGAGCCCGGGGTCCGCTTTACCCCAAATTAATTTGGGGTCGGCGCTAGGGCATGCAATATCGGAAGGTTTTCAATATCGGGATGATATCGATATTAAGAGCTCAATCCCGGGATCCCGGGATTGATACTGGGATTTTAAATATCGTTAAAAAGGCGAATTTAATACAATAAAAATGTGTTAAATCTAAAATATTTAATATATTTAAGACTCTAGTGGTTTCATTACGTAAATAAGTTTCCCCGAGGGCCGTCCACCCCATCATTTTGGAAATATGGCGGACAAATAGCCTAAACCCGAAAGTGTCTAAACTTTCGCGCCAAATTCTAGGCGCACTATTAAAATGATGTTAGCAGAAAATTTTTGCTCGCATTCATTGTATAAAAAATACTTGTTTTAAAAATTGCAATGAATCACGTTACTTTTATTGTTTTAAACATTTTACCAATTCCCTACGCTTCTAAATCTTTACATATAAGAGATATCAGTCAAGGGGTAGACTAATTTGGGTTTAATTTTAATAGTTCTATTCAATCATTCAATGAGGAAAAATATAGCTAAAAACCTTAATTTGAACCCAAATAGTAATTTGCTCAAATCTCGATATCGGATCACTCAATCCCGGTATTATAATATCGAACTTTTGCGTCCGAGATCCCGGGATTACGATATCCCGGGATTCCGGGATTCATGCCCTAGCGGCGCAGTAGGTAAGTCTTCATTGACCAAACCTTCTGCAAATAGATTTGGTAATATTTTTACGGCCGACCGCCTGCCTGACACCAACCCTCCTAGGGACCAAGCATTTTATCCGCCACCGTGCGGAGAGAACTTAAGGTTTGCTAGTCTCCCCTAGCGAAACTTAAGTTCTCTCCGCACGGTGGCGGATAAACTGCTTCAGTCCCTTTTGCCTTACTGCCTTAGTCGCCATTTACGACACTTACGGGAAGAGATGAGGTCGCCCTATTCTATGCTATGTTTATTACCGAATCCCAACTGGTACTAGTTACACCCCATCCAGCTTTTACAACAGGCATATCATCAGGAACTTCGTAGTCAGGAGAAATCACTGTAGCGGGCTGGATCGTCGACCCATACACCAAAGCAGTTTGCAACCTGAAACAAATATTGCCCTTTCTGTATTAGATAGGCTTGCATTTGATGTCACCTCAATTGATGGAAAGCGACGATGAGGTCGACGATGTACTATCAACAACAAAAGTGGCTACCCAGTTAGTCGCATGATTCGTTTTTAAACGAAAACCGAGCGCCGAGCGTGGAATAAGTTTAATATTCTTACTTATTCTACGCTCGGCGCTCGGATCAACACACATTGATATAGATATCTATAAATATAAAATGGGTGGCAATTAATTGTGTATCTCAATTTCAAATGCTCAGTGAGTTACCAGACACTAACCAGACACAACTCAGTGTCTGGTTAGCACAGCGGTCTTATTGCATTGGTTTTAATATAAAAAGCAATCCGTACAGTGATTTACCTTGCAAGCGAATGACTATACGGTGTATACCCACTTTCGTTGTTGATAGTACCTAGCATGATTGCCAAAGAAACCTATTTGTTGTCTTGTTGTGAAATGGGTAGAAAGGAACCCGAGTCTAAGTCTGAATCTGAGAGAATGATAGCAAGCGACGATGTAGCATGCTTGCCTAGAAGAAACCTATTTGTAATCTTGACCAGAATGGAACCGGAGTGTAAGAGAATGCTACCCAGAACTCCACACGATAATAAAACGTTTCAAGTGTTTTGAGATTCTTGAAGTTTCAAAGCCCCCAAAGCTACTATTCATTTCGGTGGGGTCTGAATCCACGTCATCTGCATTAGCTTTGCGGTTATCTACCCTAATTCAACCGATCTACGGAAACCTACGCCATCAGGTTTAAAATGAGTTCAAGGTTGGATGAGACTGATTACTGGACATATTGCCTTACATCATAATATGTTATGACCAACAAATGGGATTGGATCCAAAATTCTAATGCGACTTATGGTAGGTATAAATTAACAAAACATTATAATTTTCTTTAGTTTTAGGTATAAAATGTCTAGTTAAAAACCTTAATAAAATACGCCCAAGTCCTAGCTACTTGGCTGCGAGCCCAAAAAGCTGGCAGCAGCTTTAGCTTTAGCGTTGCCATTCGCTAAACGAAATTTGGTCTCGCGTTGTCTTCACCGTTCAGATAAAAGTCTGTCCAATTGTCTGAGCTCCTGGCCCTTACGGTCCCAATCCCAAAGTATCCACTCCACTTCATGTAAATCAGTTTTCATATTGTTTTCATAGATTTCCTCACCTGATCACCGTTATGTCAGCCTCATATGTCCATGCATTAAAGTGTGGGTGATTATGTGCAGCGGAGACATGATGCAAGGATCCACCGTAGTTCCTGTTGGTGGAGCCTGCGCGGATACGGCGGTAGGCTAGCTGGTAGTGGCTGAAAATTAAGCCACCAATTTTAATAACAAGACGATTCGAGTAATTACAAAATTGAGGAACTAAACCGGTGTTTTATGTTTTATCAATCAATGACCAATAATAATAGCTTTGTTCTGTGATGGTAGATAGGCAAGAGGTAAATACAACTTCTACCAAGTAATATAAATGAATATTCCACGGACGTTACACGCAGCGCATTCTAGCCTCAGCACTCAGCACTAGAAAGAATATACATTTTGTACGTTTTTTTTTGTAAATCCTAAAGGATGATCACTAAGAACGCACTTTTTAGGAGTGTATTTTTTTCCTATGAAACGGTATCTTCGAAATACAGCAAGCAAGGTATGATTTTTCTGACTGTTAAAAATGGAAAATAAATGAGCCAACCGAATAAATGATTTTGACGGCCTCTGTGGCGCGTCGTGCAAAGGCGCGACTGCAATGCAGGAGGTTGCGGGTTCGATTCCCGCCGGGTGCAAGTATTTATGCTTATAAAACATAAATATTTGTGTCTGGTCTGGGTGTCTATGTATAATATGTATGTATTTGCAAAAGAAAAATAAATATAAGTATTATATCCGTTGTCTAGTCACCGTAGCACAAGCTTAGTCGCTTACCACAGGGCTAGATGGTGCTGTGTGTTGTTCACAGAATTTATTATTATTTATTTATAAATGATCAGCCATTGAGATGACTTCATTTTTTAATTTTAGACTACTATTTGACGTTTTGGTTCTTTGTATTTGATGTTTTTTTCTTCAGAAAATATATCAAATCATAGTCTACAATTAAAAAACTAAAAAAGTGTTGAGATCAAGTTTTTTTTTATTGATTGATTTTTTTTGTATATTTCTTTGTTGGTTGCCTATGTATATGTTGTACAAATAAAAATATCTATCTTTCTTTACCCTATTTCAGAAACTGAGATCAAAAATCTCATAATATTTACTTAGATGAAAACAAAAATAGTAGATATTCTAACATTGCGTATTCGAAAAATGAGCTAGAAACACCTAGGCAAAACCACAGTACACCTAAGGAACAGTATAGAAACTCCTTTCAAATGGTCAGAACGGCTCACTCACACAAACATGCGCGTTTACGAGACTCTAAGTATGCCTGGGATTACTGACATTAGTGCGTGTCGCGTCAAAGAAAAACATTATATATAAATAAATCCTAATAAATCCTTATCCGATCCTTATTTTTAGGAATTTTCAAAAATCCTTTCTTATCGGATGTCTCCATTACATAGAGAACACACTCTCCAAATTTCAGCCCTCTCCTATCAGCGGTTTAGGCTGTGCGTTGATCAGTCAGTCAGTCAGTCAGTCAGGACAAAGCGTTTTATAGATATAGAAGATGTAAATCTAATGCGATGGCGGCCCCAATATACAATGTGTTGCTTTACATTCCTTAGAAATTTTAGGAGGATACCTAGGTATCACGAAAGACCTAAACAATCAATAAAATTAAAATGATGTACAATAATACCTACGCTTGAAAAAGAAACAAAAGGTCAGAAAAAGAAATTAGCTACCAATTACTTGTGTCGAGAATAACCCAGGATCCTATATTTCTAACGAATTCAAAACATACCTGCGGATCTGTCTGAGGATCCCCAAAAAAAAACTTCTGTCAAAATGTTTAAATGTGATATGAAAAATATCAATTTGGTGTCGTTTTTGTGGTTTTCGATGATGGTGATTTGGTGAAGCCGATGGTGCTGTTGCCGATGGTGCTAATTCAAGATGGCGGCTGCACGAAAATGTCAACTTTTTCGTCATGGGTGTCCTTTTCATGGTTTTCGAGGGTGGTGAAGCTGATAGTGGTGTTAAAATGTCAATCCAAGATGGCGGCTGCACGAAAATGTCAACTTTTTCGTCATGGGTGTCCTTTTCATGGTTTTCGAGGGTGGTGAAGCTGATAGTGGTGTTAAAATGTCAATCCAAGATGGTGGCTGCACGAAAATGTCAACTTTTTCGTCATGGGTGTCGTTTTCATGGTTTTAGAGAGTGGTGAAGCTGATAGTGGTGTCAAAATGTTAATTCAAGATGGCGGCCCTGCGGCTCGTGCGGCCCCTGAAAAGACCGCACGAAACGTCTTTTACCAAATTGGCATGTAAGTCTTTAACTTGTCATTATGGTTACGCCGTTATGACAAGATAAAGATCTACAATTAAACTATCGTCTTTTATTGAGATTAACCGACAGTTTATTTGTAAACGAGTTATTTTAATGAGATTGATTGATCGAATATAACATACAGAACACAATAGTATGTTTAATAATAAAAACAATGAAGTGACAACCCTATCGCTTCAATGACACGTAAGTGACGTAGGGTGTTTATTTTGTGAAATAGGCTTAGTTTCAGTACTGTTCCTTAGGTGTACTGTGGCAAAACGGTTCGACATACGACTGAGGCTAGTGCGTCAGCTAGACGCAGTTTTATCGTCTCATTTTCCGAGGCTAGGTAACGTATCTGCTGTTTTTTGTTTTCATCTAAGTATATTTATTTGAAAGTGACAACTCTTTATTTTCTTTTTCCTTTAAAATTAACAGTTCTTTGTCTACATTTTTGATCGTTTCTGAAGTTTCTGGAATAGGCTATTAACACTTACCTATCAAACTGCCGAAGATCGTGCGAAGTGGAGACGTAAAAGTAGGAAAGCGGACCCTGGGCTCTCGAGAGAGATGCAACCGGGAACAACGCTCGGATGATGATGATGATGACTTACCTATCAAACATATTGCTCATACATTGCGCAGCAGACAACACGTAGACGTTGTTCAAGACGCTTGCTCCACAGTTTTGTATCCAGTTTCCTACAAAGAAGTCTAGCTGCACCAGGGAAGGATAATCCTCAATCGTAGTTGGACTTCCACCGATTATACGGCTAGGACTAGCACGGCATATCCCTGGAATTAATAAGTAGTAAGTAATATCATCGGAGAGCAGATGGTCGTTGGGCCCGAAAAGTTCTCGAATGGAGACCGCGGATCGGAAAGCGCAGCGTTGGACGTCCACCAACGAGATGGACGGACGACTTGGTTAAGGCCGCGGGTTCACGGTGGATGCAGGCCGCTTATGACCGAAACATCTGGAGATCTATGAGGGAGGCTTATGTCCAGCAGTGGACTTCTTACAGCTGAAATGATGATGATGAATATCACCCCCACAAAAACATTTTCATATAAAATGAAGCCAAGACGAGAGCGAGACCATATGATGTGCACCATCAAAAAGTTATCAGATGTCATGTAGAGCCAAGCTTATAACTCCACACGGCCCAAGTCCACAAGCACCTTACTTCACTATCAAAAACTCAACATCTTAGCCAAAATATGTTGCTTGGCCGTTTCGCAACCTTGCATAGGTCTTCTATTACACAATACCTAGTTCTTGTGGTGAATTTATAGCATCAAAATTTGAGGAAGTTTCATACAAATTGCCATCCCATAATTTTAGGGGTTGGGGGTGAAAGTTTTCAATCTTTAGGGTATTTTGTTGTTTGTATAGTAATACCAGCTTACATACCAAATTTCAGCTTTCTAGGACTTCGGGAAGTACCTTATTAATCTTGATTACTATCAGTAAATGAGTGAGTGAATCAGTGACGAAATCGGGGGTTTTTAGACATCAATAAAATCTAAACTATAGGAGCTATGTAATTGCAACTGTGTATTTTTATTAAGCATCCTATAGACATTATACTTATTACCTTTATCTGGTATATTCCAAACCAAAGTTATGAGGGTTCAAAAAACCGACGAAACGTTTCGAGAAAAGGTGGTTAGTGCCCGTACGCTTCGCTGGCTCTACCGTGCCCCCAGATATTTTACAAGGAGAGATGTATTATCAAAAATTATCCTATGACAGGATTCCAACCTGTGCCCCTCGCTTGCCTGGCGAGTGCCCTACCATGCGCCACACGGGAACCCACGTAACATGGTGAATTAATGATCATACTTTCTGAATTTTAAGCTATTGCATAGCTTTTATCGCGGGCTTTGAGCTTTGAATGAAGAAATTTCGTAACGAAAAAATTCTAACACCCCCCACACCGCCTACCATGTTGCCATGGTTACCGAGCTATATGGTAACCATGGCAACGTGGTACAAAATAAAAAAATAATATGATGACACATTTCTCCTTGTAAAATATTTCTAGTAAAAATGCCTTGAGCAATAAAAACAAAAAGAAATATTAAACAGTAATATAATAACAATTCGTGCCAACCGTTCCCTTTGAAAGCTGACTAGAGGGAACAAATGGGAAGTCTGTTTCCCAGTTGTTACCGGTAGGGTGACAATTGCTACGATTCCTTCCCAGAAAGAAACATGTAATTACCATATTTTTCAGATTTTTTATTTGTGTTGTTATATTATGTCGTAGGATAATTTGATAAACCGAATAAATAGATATTGGCTATGATATTTCTGAATCTTACTGAAATAAGTTAGGATTTTTGCAAAAAAACTCATTGCTTTCGTAACATTGCGAAAATAGTCGTTGGCTGTCATGAACTAAGCGCACTGATTGGTCGATCGGAACACTCCAAGCAACATCTTCTCTGATTGGTTGATGACTTGACGTTTAACTTGTCATTTAATTCTGTGATGTACTTTGTTAGTGATGTTTTGGTTTTCTATTAATGTACGGAGCACCCCGACTAGGATAGGTTAGGTTAAAGTTAGAACATGATTATACGTAGCGCTTTGGCGAGCGAGCGAAGCGAGCGTGCCGCGGTCTCCAAAGCGCCTAAAACTATAAATAATAAGCTTATTACTCTACGGCAAATTACTTCAAACCTACAAGGTCAAACTATAAACGACCTCTGTGGCGCGTCGTGCAAAAGCACGACTGCAATGCAGAAGGTTGCGGGTTCAAATCCCAACGGGTGCAAGTATTTATGCTTAAAAAATAAATATTTGTGTCTAGTCTGGGTGTCTCTCTATGTTTAATATGTATCTATTTACAAAAGAAAAATAAATATAAATGTATTATATCCGTTGTCTAATCACCGCAACACAAGCTTAGTAGCTTACCACGGGGCTAGATGGCGCTGTGTTGTTCACAGAATTTATTTTATTTATAAACCAATCACGGTAGAGTTGGTCTGTAAACGAAAATTGAGCCAATCAGATTGAAGGAGAACCAATGTTACTAGAGCAATGAGTTTTTTTTCGCAAAAAAACCTTACTTAGTTCTGTAAGATTGAGAAATATCATAGCCAATCTCTAATTATTCGGTTTTTTTAAATACTAGGATTTTTGCAAAAAACCTGTTTATCAAATTATCCTACGACATAGGTATATAACACAAATAAAAAATCTGAAATCTATGGTAATTACATGTTTCTTTCTGGGAAGGAATCGTAGCAATTGTCACCCCACCGGTGACAACTGGGAAACAGACTTCCCATTTGTTCCCTCTAATCAGCTTTCAAAGGGAACAGTTGCCACGAATTGTCACCCCGGAGACAACTGGGAAGAAAATTCCCAGCCGTCACTCGGGGGACAGGGCTAAATGGGACTACTGGGAATATACCCATATTTTACCTGCTTATTTTTTTTGTAAATACATACATCTATATCTATCTATTTATCTATACTAATATTATAAAGAGAAAAGATTTGTATGTGTGTGTGTGTCTGTGTGTTTGTTATGAATAAACTCAAAAACTACTGGACCGATTTCTTACTTACTTTTACTGTTAACAAAGGTTATTTTGATCCCGATATTCCCACGGGATCGTGTTTATTACTTTTAGCATTGTTACAACGCTCAACGTTTCGAGACTTCAGGATAGACTGAAGAAGAGACCTGGAAAAGTCTCGAAACGTGAGCGTTGTAACAATGCTAAAAGTAATAAACACCACGCGATTCAAACCGAAAAATGTCTTTAATTTCAATACAACATCGCGAAAACAGAAGAAAAATCTATTTTAAAAAGGATTTTCAGTATGAGTACTTGAACTATTTATGTATTCTGTGGTATGAGGCGAAATTTCATTGTAGGATACTATTTTAACACTATTTGACTAACCTGCGAAAGTCAGTAAAAATAACACTTTGAGATGCATTATTTAGTCGACAATACAAACAAAATGATCACGACACAAACGAGCCACTAATTTGTTAGCAATAACGTTGTATTATTCCTTTAATCTACTGCTATATCAATTTTTATCTATGACTTACCGGTGTTTTTCAGAGATTATTATTACTGTCATCATAAATAAACATTTGATATGGGGAAATTTGTAGAATTCGATTGTACATACCTATACCATTCCTACGAAAAATTGGTACTTAGATAGATAGATAGATTAACACTTTATTGTACCAAAAACACATACCTACTTAATACAAATTATACAAAGAATAACTTAAAACTATAGTGTACAATGGGTGGCCTTATCGCCTATGGGCGATCTCTTCCAGGCAACCAATGAATAGACAAGACTTAAGGAAGGTGATGGGTGACTTACATTGCTTTATATGTACCATTATCTATACAACAGGTTTTGTATTTTTTTGTTTGAATATTTCGCGCGAGAGCCACGTCTAAAGTGGAAAAATGTGTCCTGTAACTTCTAAAATAAGAGAATGATAAAACTAAAAAAAATATATGATGTACATTAGGTACCATGCAAACTTCCACCGAAAATTGGTTTGTACGAGATCTAGTAAGTAGTTTTTTTTAATAACGTCATTAATCGTAAACCGCAAGTTACCTTTCAAGACAAAACCTGTTGTACGGAACCCTTCGTGCGCGAGTCCGACTCGCACTTGGCCTGTTTTTTTTCCTTTGAGGATTACAACTTTCTTATATATTATGGGATATCCTGTAGAACAAAAGGGGGCTGTTCTAGACGTCTATTACTTAGACGTCTTGAACAACTTTTGTTCGACGATCTTTAGGCATTCTACTTTTTTTTTTCTTTTTGGATGTTTTGTTTGGCTGGAAAATTAAGTTCTTTAGATAAGATAAAGATTGGGAGCCGATCGTTGGCAACTCTACTTCATTAACACACACACTTAAAGTTATCCTTAAAAAAGTCGGTCAGCCTCGAGTCAGCCTGGGCTTTTGAGTCAGCCTGTTTTAGAGGAGCTATCGAGGGGTCAACCCTACCTAATCGAGTACCAGGTTGGGGCTAATATGGTAGAAAGTAGACTAAAAGTTCTGCTTAAGAGACAGTCTCTATTCTCTTTCTCCATACAAACGTAGTCGACGGTTTCCTCCCTGGATAAAGACATTAGAGCAAATATGTTTATGCCATAAAACCTATATCTGTCATGACTATGCATCTACCTTTTGATATTTTTAATTTTTTTATTATTATTCTACGTAGACATATTTGCTGAATAAACATTTTTGCTGATTAAATAGATTTTTGATTAAACAAATTTATTCTTATGTCTTTATCCAGGGAGGAAACAGTCGACTACGTTTGTATGGAGACTGTCCTCTTAAAAAACTCGGTCAGCCTCGAGTCAGCCTGGGCCCGTCTTGAGTCAGTCCGTTTTTAGGGTTTATTATATCGTCTTAGACATTAGCTGAGAGGAATAAATAAATAATAGGTACACATTGCACAACGTTGCACACAACGCAATCTAGCCCCAAACTAAGCACTAGGCTTATACTATTGGTACTAGACAACGGATGTACTACATAATATGATACTTTTTTGTAAATACATATTTATGAGACATATAAAACACTCAGACCAGAAACAAATATTAGGTCTTTACCTATGAAGTTGCCGTTTTGTATGGAATAAGTGAAAGTAAGTAATTATTTTTTCAAACTTTTTTATTTCTGTTATTCAAAGTAATTACCCATGCAATCGACACATCTTTGCCAACGCATTGGCAATTTATCGATGCCCTTCTTGTAAAAATCAGCTGGACGGGAGGCAACGGCATCAAAACTCTTCAACGGCATTTTGTACCCCTTCTCGGGAATTGAATTTTTTACCTACTAAAAAGTTGTCTAAGGTTTGGAAAAAGTTATAGTCGGTAGGTGGAAGGTCTGGTGAGTATGGCGGGTGAGGGAGAGCTTCCTACCCCAGCTCTCGCTCTTGGAGACTCTCTGATGTGCAGAATGGTCTCGCTCGTCGTCGTGAAGGAGCAGTGGGAACAACCGATTGACCAAAGCTGGTTTCAGATGTGCAAGCTTCTCCGTCATTGTCTCCAGTTCTTCAGAGTTCACATTTGCAGTAATGCTCATGCCGTTTTGTAAAAAGCTATGGTGAAGCACACCCGCACTAGACCACTAAACAGTAACCAACAACTTTTTAGGAAGTTTCCATTATGACGAAAAATGTTCAAATGTAATGAAAATACAACGCTAATCAATAAACAAAAGACTGAGTCTGTAACAAGAATGTCATGATTACCTACCCTCGTCTCGATAAAGATTACACTTCGTACAGCGTATTTAATTCATATTTTCTAAAAGTAGTATTATAAACTTTAAAAAAGTGCTATACAAATAAAGCCTATAATTAGGGCTACCTGTGAGTGTATGAATGGGTAACTTTCTGGTGTTTCTATAAGTTCTTCGCCGATCTAACATTAAACAAACTATCTGTGTGTTTTTTCACTGTTAACGTTTCGGTTGTCTCACTCTCTGGCGGCAGAAATCTAAACACTGCGTCTCGCTCTTTTCGGTGCAGCTGTTTGCCGAAAGTTTTTATCACGTAAACAACGCGCTTTTGGATATTAAAGCATATTTTTCGCAAACTGCTCACCTTTCAACACCACAACAAAATGACTTCGGTCTGTAGTGGCTGTGAAAAGAAGATAAAGTCGAGAAAGTATGTGATGAAGTGTCTGGAGTGCGAGAATACCTACGACCTGGAGTGTGTCAACGTCACGGAGGCTGCATTTGATAAAATGACAAGAAAGTCCAAGGAATCTTGGGCATGCCCGACTTGTGTCTGCTCCTTCAATTAAATTGTGAGCAAGACGACAAAATATTCGAGTAAGATAGAAAAAAAGTGTGAGTATGAAGCAATGTAGTGAAAGTTGTAAAGGGAAAGGAGAATAAAAGAGTTAATAAATATACAAAGCTTTTAATATATTTTGTAGATAAATTATTAAATAAGAAATATGAAGTTAAAAAACCAGTGTTATATCATTCCTGCACTTTCATTTATTATCTTTACATAATAAATATTTCTTTAAACAGCTGTGGCGATGATCCAATTGGTATAAGATTCAATTCTTGTGCTGATTCCGGGGTAATTATGGTGGCCGCATCCATTACCCCAAGAGACGACTCCGACGACAACATCATTATCACCATAGTACAGAGGTCCACCAGAGTCACCCTAGAAACAAACATTTATAAAAAAAATGTGCCGACAGAAGTGAAAACTTATCACGGCTATAGTGGTCTGCTATATGTATATGCATACATGCACACACTATAGCTTCGTCTCGGTAATGGTGTCGCGAGTGAAGACTGAAAACGTATGTCCATTACAATGTTGAAAAAATATATTAAACTTAAATTGTGTTATAAGGCGTACTATAGCATATCATCATATTGTAATGAAAAGAATCCATGTACATGATTGTTAACTGTTCCTGTTTAAATTACAGATTCATATTCTCCGTAATAAAATATATCTGTATTATGACGATTGTAATTTAAGACATGATAAAAAAACCCATGAGTTTCTTGTGGTTTCTTCTCATCGGAGGTCGTGTTCCGAAACCACAGTAAAATCTCGACATTTCTAAACGTTCATGTAACTTATACATCGTTCATAAAGAATAAATATATTTGATTTTATTTTTTGTAAAACTACTAACAAATCATCTTAATTTGAACCCCCATTTTTGGATTTTTGACTTTAGAAATTAAATTAGATTAGGTCTTTTTACTTGTTCGCATATTTTTGCTATAACTTGTTTTGTTACCTGGCAGGCATCACGACCGCCGACATCCAAAATGCCGGCGCAGATCATGTTAGGTGTTACCACATTAGGCGATGGGGAGGTGTCATATCGCTCGAAACAGATGTCTCTATTGATGGTGTTGAGTTCAACATGGAGGAGGACGGGCGACGCTGTCGAACTGTCTCCAGGCTAAAGAAAAACAAAAATAGATACATAAGTACAAAAATCCGAAAGCTTTTGATTTTGTCATTTTGCATGCACATTATTGCACATATACCGACACAAAGGCCATCGAAATAACCATAGCAGGCATTATTTTAGTGATATTTTTTTATGTTTATTTTTAAACTTTATTTTCCTACATTTCACACACATGGCATCAACCAAGCGTCAACCGTCCACGGAACTAATTTTAGACATCAGATAGTGTCGATAAATCTACGATAGGTTATATTTTGTTTCGTATGGTTAAACTTTGACTTGAACATTTATTGGACATTTATTCATAAATCACCCTTAACCAAAAGTTTGTAACAATTCAACACAACAACTAATACCACTAGGACATTTTGTAATTAAACATTTATCGAAATTAAAGAAATTTTTCGGTTTTAATCGCGTGGTGTTTATTACTCTTAGTATTGTTTCAACGCTCAACGTTTCCAGGTCCCTTCTTCAGGATTAACTAATAAATAGATTGATTTCAATACAACATCGCGAAAACAGAAGAAAAATCTATGTATACAGACTAATTTAGTTCTACAGACGGTCGAAAGGGGCGCTTCAAATCGGCACAAAGATATATTGTCATTTTGTACCAGCGTACTTGTACTGATAGAGTTCAGTGAGGATAGTGTCGATACAGTGTTTGTGGCGTCGTTTAACCTTAGCTTTACTCACGGTAGTGGTACCCCATCCTGCGTGCTTGACAGGCGAATTGTCAGGTATGGTATTAACATTCGATTGAGGTGGAATAAATGCCCCTTGTACAACAGGGCTGTATACAAGACCAGTAGTCAGTCTGACCACGGAAATGTCACCGTCATACGTGCTGGCAACTCCGTAGTTGGGGTGGTTGTTTTCTCTCTCAACAGTGTGAACTATTCCGCCAGTGTTTCTGTAAGTTGTGCCAGCTCTGATACGCCGGCTTTGGGGTCCAGTGTATGTCCTAAAGTAAAATGAATAAATGTCAGGTGATTTTATTCAATTTATTTCTCATAAACATGGATGGATGTAATAATTTGATTTAAAAATTAGGCAACTGCATGCCTTGTCGGGTCACACGCAGATGTAGTCCTGGAAGAGCACCCAGCACAATAGCACCTAGTTTAGTCCACAAAAAGCACATTTTAATATTTGTTGCAGGAGCTTTTCATAGGGTTGCCAACTCTTTTATTTACCTAATATACGAGGGTGCATCTAAAAATTCGTAGCCTAACCTAGATAGAGCTATGAGAACTTTTTGAATCTACCGTCATTTGTTTCTATGTTTCATCTTGACAGATTGTGTGAAGTTTGATTCCGATCCTTCAAGTCATTATTTTTTTGTGAGCGTTTGTTCGACACAGTCTGACGCAAATTTTAATAATGGAGAAAATTGAACACCGTGCTGTTATAAAGTACCTCAATAAAAAAGGCCTTTCACCAAAAGAGATCCATCAGGATATGGTGAACACATTGAGGGAATCTGCTCCATCGTATTCCAGTGTCAAAAAGTGGGTAGCTGAGTTTAAACGCGGTAGGGAAAGCATTGAAGACGACCCTAGGAGCGGCAGGCCTTCAACGTCTACCACGAAGGAAAACATCGATAAAATATGTGATCTCATACTAGGAGACCGACGATTGACCATAAGTAAGGTAGCTGAGATCACAGGCATCAGTTATGGCCGGGTGCAAAACATTATAACTGTAGAATTGGGGTTCCACAAGGTTTCTGCGTGCTGGGTCCCGAGGTTGCTTTCAGTTGAACAAAAACGAGTTCGATTCACAATTTCGCGCGACTGTTTGGAACTTTTTGAGGCAGATGCCGAGGACTTTTTGGCTCGTTTTGTTACGATGGATGAAAGCTGGGTTCACCATCATACTCCTGAATCAAAACAGCAATCCAAACAGTGGAAAAGATCTGGCTCACCTACGCCGAAAAAGGCAAAGACCGTTTTGTCGACCAACAAAGTAATGGCTTCAGTTTTTTGGGATGCGAAGGGAATTATATTCGTAGACTATTTACCTAGAGGTCAGACCACACGCTTTTCAGCTCGAACTTATTTTGAAACTATGACGTGCTTTGGTACTAGGTAGTTTCTACGTCAAATGTTAGATGTCACTATTTTCACGAAACTGTATTGTGGTGTAGTAAGGGTTGCCAGATACGGACTTATAATTTCCTTATAATTTTCAAAACCACAACAGCGTAAATAGTGGTAAAAATCACAAAAAAAAAATCCATTTAATGTAATACTTCTAATGAAAAGAGATAAAAGTAGAAACCATATTCAAATATCTTTTTGAACTTTATTTTTAACCCGCCAGGTTATATGACCCAGTCGGTATACCTATAATTAAATCTCTGAATCTGGGAAAAGACCTATTAGGCCGAGAATTTAACCTGGTTTACAATATAGTTTCACGAAAATAAAATTGGAGCACGACATGTTGTCTTGGCGTTCCCGTCAAAACTTCCCATTTTTGTTTTATTTTATTCCAATGACATTTAATTTTATAATTGACATTTTACTCCATCTAATTAATTAGGTAGGTACTCATCTTTATTTTGATTTTGAATTGAACCAGCATCTTACTCCCGGTTTGAGTAAGATGCTGGTTCGAATCCAGCCCTGCGTCTATCGTGGGTTGTGTTTTTGCAGAAGTATTGTTTCTTAAAAAAAAACACTTCTAAGAAAGCCCAGTGCAAGTTTAAGCACTCAAAATAGAATATTAAAAATATTTATTTCAGATAAAAAAATCCAAATTATATGTAATTAATCAATTACATTACATTAAAATAATTCAAAAAATATTTATAAATCTTTTTTTTATCTCCTTTCTGGGGAAAAAAAACTCCAGGTATAGCAACCCTATTTTTTTCCCATTCGCTTTCGTTTTGCTGTTCTGAATGTTGTTTTTTTGTGTTTTTGTGCTTTTTCATAATAATTTGGCTTTGAATCTGGACTTCGACGACCCCTTTATAAATAATATTTTGAAAGGTCGCAGGAGGGACAGAGAGGTGATTGAAGAAGATGTTGTAAAAAAGTTAGCAGCAGATTATTCTATTCTAAAGAGAAAATAAATTCGTCATATAAACATTGTGTTTTTATTTTTAAGTGACTATGATAAAATGTGGAATTCTTTGTTAATTAATAATAATTTTGTTAGAAGCAAAGAATTTTACATTTATTAGGTACCTGCATTATTTCAAAATAAAATAAAATTAGTGGGCCGTCGCGCGACGGTAGGTGATTTTAGTTAATCTATCAAATGTCAGAGGCGCTGTAGTCGCAATTTTTACTGATGTCTCTATTACCTATAATATATAATGTACTTTGTGGGTCAGACTATAAATTCTAGTTATTATTGTAACCTTTTACGAAGACTCCGAAGAAATAAAAGAAAAACGGCCGGGTATGTTGCGGAAGAAAGTATTGTTTCATCAAGACAATGCTCGGGTTCACACTTCGGCTGAAACAATGGCTGTGATCCACGATTGTGGCTATGAATTGCTGCCCCACCCGCCTTATTCGCCGGATTTAGCCCCCTCGGATTATCACCTATTTCCAAATTTAAAAAAACACTTGGGAGGATCAAAATTTTCGACTAAAGAAGAGGTAATAGTCGCAGTAAATGACTATTTTGAGGACCTTCCGGAATCTTTTTTTTTCGAGGGTATAAACAAGTTGCAGGTTAGGTGGAAGAAGTGCATTGATTTAGATGGAGATTATGTCGAAAAATAAAAATAAATTGGGACCCACTTTTCTTTCATTTTCTTGGTCAGGCTTAGAACTTTTGGATCCACCTAGTACCTAGTATATATTACTATTTTTGTAGAATAATATTATATTAACACGGGAGAATATATTATACCGTGGGATATTCCCACGGGATAATATATAGAATGCTGTGGTAGCCCCGTGGTAAGCTACTAAGCTTGTGTTACGGTGTCTAGACAACGGATATAATATACTTATATATATTTTTCTTTTGTAAATACATACTATTATACAGAGAGGGACACCCAGACCAGATACAAATATTTATTTTTTTAGCATAAATACTTGCACCCGGCGGGTATCCAATATACATTAACTTACCATCCAGCAAAACAATGTGCGGCAGTCAATACATAATGATCGCTTATTATGTTGGCAGCACAACTCTGGCCCCAAACCCCTGAGAATAGCCCCAAACTTTCCACCTGCACTATCGAAGGGTATCTGTCAATAGTCGTCTCTTGACCACCAATGATTCTTCCGGGGGTTGCTGCTGCTGAGCAGACTCCTGAAAATTACATAAATATTACACATAGCTGCGTTCCGCGGTTTCACCCGCGTAAGTCCCGATCCCGTGGGAATATCGGGATCAAAAGTAGCGTATGTTACTCAGGGTGAATGTAGCTTTCTAATGGTGAAAGAATTTTTGAAATCGGGTAAGTAGTTTGTGAGTTTATTCATTACAAACATGCCGCGCACCAATGTCTTTTTCTTTAAGAAAAAAGTTATGTGCACTAATAACATCGCTCTTACGGTGAAGGAAAACATCGTGAAGAAACCGACATGTCCTAGGACTCACCACGGTCCGAAGACATGGGTGTGTGTCTATGTATCATATGTATGTATTTACAACAAAAAAAAAGTATAATATGTAATATATCCGTTGTCTAGTACCCATAGTACAAGCCTAGTGCTTAGTTTGGGACTAGATTGCGCTGTGTGTAACGTCGTGCAATATTTATTTTTATATTTATTTTATACATACACACACACAGTCACACACACACACACACACACACAAATCCTCTTTCCTCTTTATAATATTGGTGTAGATAGAGTAGATGTTGATGACAGTCTACTCTTTCTCCATACTCCATGGATAAGGATATTAGACGCCAGTTTCGGTTTTGGGCCTAAAAATTGGGCAAAACTTTTGCCGAAACCGAAACTGATTTGACGAAACTTGCCGTGCACCCTCGCCTAACTTCGTTTCGCGTGTATCGTTTTAACTGCGTTAAAAAATAATCAAAATTTATTAATATTTTTTCATAAGTATTATATTAAGTAAATAAATGATTACAATAAAATATACTGTGTTTTAATTTCATGTTCTAATTAATGCAGAATAATGGGTAAAATGAACCAAATTTCAGTATTTTAAGGAATTTTATACTTGACCACGTAAGTGTCGGTTTCGGTTTCGGCCGGAAAACCAGTTTCGGTCAGACTCTACTTATAATAAAGGAATAAATTATAGTTTCTTACCCGCCAAAGCCGCTAATCCTAACACAAATATTGCCAACGCCATGGTTCCAAAGTGACTGTTAATTTTCACCCTAGAGCTGATTTTATAAGTTTTTTAAATCCCCGTAATAAAATATATCGAAAATACTTTTACGACTAGTAATTGGCTGTAATTCCCTCAACTATTATCAGAGTAGATATATTTATTATTCGGATAAATCGACGATAGATTAGAACGCACAGGTAAAACCTAAAACCGCTTAAGAATCGAGTTTAGGACGAAATAAAACCTACTGATTTGTCACAGATTCAACTTTATTTTTATTTACTTGTGCTTTTACTCAAAAAAGACATACTAGATTAGGAGCCTATAGTTGGCAACCATACCTCACCAAATGGAGATTAATATGGTAGAAAGAACACTAAAAGTTATGCCTAAAAAACTCGGTCAGCCGCGATTCATCTTGGGTCCGGCTTCAGTCAGCCCGTTTTAAGGGGAGCAATCGAGAGGTCAACCCTACCTCATCGAGTACCAAGTTGAGACTAATATGGTCGAAATAACACTAATAGTTTAACTTAAAAAAGTCAGTCAGCCTCTAGTCAGCCTGGGCCCGTCGTGACTCAGCCCGTTTTTAGGGGAGCAATCGATTAGTCAACCCTACCTCATCGAGTACCAAGTTGGGACTAATATGGTAGAAAGTAGACTAAAAATTATGCTTAAAAAACTCTGTCATTAGATATATCATTAGAAAGCTTTTTTTAAATATAGTGGGTTTTCTAAAACCATTTTTCATTTAAGGGTTTCGTTTGCAAAATATTGATCTTAAAAATGTTACTATTTTCAGAGTCATGTGTCGTTAATGTGTTTTTGAGTTATAGGAAACTGTAACTTTGTATATAATATAAGTATTAATTACGCAAACAAAGTTGACAAATAACTACTCAACTTTGATTGCGTAGTTATAACGTATATGTATGCGAAGTTAGTTTCTCAGAACTAAGCGTCTAAGTTTTAGTATACCAACATTAAACTGGGCTGACTAGGGACGGGCCCAGGCTGACTCGAGTCTGACCGAGTTTTTTAAGCATAACTTTTAGTCTACTTTCTACCATATTAGTCCCAACTTGGTACTCGATGAGGTAGGGTTGACTCCTCGATTGCTCACCTAAAAACGGGCTGAGTCACGACGGGCCCAGGCTGACTAGAGGCTGACCGACTTTTTTAAGCATAACTATTAGTGTTCTTTCAACCATATTAGTCTCAACTTGGTACTCGATGAGGTAGGGTTGCCCCTCGATTGCTCCCTTTAAAACGGGCTGACTGAAGCCGGACCCAAGCTGAATCGCGGCTGACCGAGTTTTTTAGGCATAGCTTTTAGTGTTCTTTCTACCATATCTGACGACCTCTGTGGCGCGTCGTGCGAATGCCCGACTGCAATGCAGAAGGTTGCGGGTTCGATTCCCGCCGGGTGCAGGTATTTATGCTTAAAAAATAAATATTTGTGTCTGGTCTGGGTGTTCCTCTATGTATAATATGTATGTATTTACAAAAGAAAAATAAATATAAGTATTATATCCGTTGTCTAGTCACCGTAACACAAGCTTAGTCGCTTACCACGGGGCTAGATGGCGCTGTGTGTAGTTGACACAATTTATTTATTTATTTATATTAATCTCCACTTAGTACTCGATGAGGTATGGTTGCCAATTATAGGTTCCCAATCAATACCTATTATTGACTTATTTTATAATTATACACCCTTAAAATCGCTGAGATAACAATGAATGAATATGAATAAATACTTAAACCGTTTTGTTTCAAGAATTATTCACAAACAATTTAAATCCGTGTAGATGTAATGTACTCACTGTACCTATGTAGGTGACATGGCTTATTTAGGTCCAAACGTATTGACCTGTTCTTTCCTCTGGGTATAGCTGACTAGGCTGGGAGGGTGGTATAGGTGCTGGGCAAGCATACTCCACCTAACAATGTCCCGGGCACTACAACGCCATAAATAGCATGGATTAAAAGTAAAAAAAAATAGATGATAAGGCCAATTTATTTATGTTGGTGAGGTTATTTTGTGCTTGTTTAAGTCGGGTGTGCCGTGTGAGTCGGGTACATTTTATTGTAGTGTTGTCTGAAAGTCTGACAAGGGAGAGACTGAAAAAGATCTAGGATCCATAAATTAAATAATGGTACTTCTAAAGCGCCTTAGCGCCTTCTATATATTTTAATTTTTGATCTAAGTTTCTGAAATAGGGTATAGGTTGCAACGTTATTCTACGGTCAGTTCCTGTTTAAGAGGACAGTCTCCATTCTCTTTCTCCATACAAACGTAGTCGGCGATTTCCTCCCTGGATAAAGACATTAGAGCAAATATGTTTATGCCATAAAACCTATATCTGCCATGACTATGCTACCTACCTTTTATCTACCTATCTACCTTTTGATTTTTTTCATTTTCTGATTAGAATAGTATTAAAAAAAAAAAAAAAAAGGTAGATGCATAGTCATGACAGATATAGGTTTTATTGCATAAACATATTTGCTCTAATGTCTTTATCCAGGGAGGAAAACGTCGACTACGTTTGTATGGAGAAAGAGAATGGAGACTGTCCTCTTAAGGTTTTCACAAAGATAAGAAGGACATAATTTACGTTGAAACTATAAAATTTGATTAAAATGACAGCTACCTATCTAAAGATAGTACGATATTAAATTGTTCTATATCGATGCTGCAAAGCGTTTTATGGAGGCAATTACCCGACTGCCAGGTAAACTAAAATATTTATTAATTGCCTCATGAAGTAAGAGACAATACAATTAAAGTATAATTAACACCGAAAATAAACAACACGAAATTAAATCTATTTTACTATTATAAAGCGGAAGAGTTTGTTTGTTTGAACGTGCTAATCTATGGAACTGCTGGTCCGATTTGAAAAATTCTTTCAGTGTTGGATAGTCCATTTATTGAGGAAGGCTAACAAGAGCCACAACCCCACATACTATTATTTAACTTTAAACTAACCCCCCCTTGATATCTAAAAAATAAAATTGCGTCCTCTGACAAATGCACGCGGAGCCCAAAAAAATGTAACATTTCAATGGATCAAAGTACCTACAGGTCTAATGGTTAGACCTGTCATTTTAGTTTAACTGACATTTTAAAGTAATAGATGACACCAGTTACTTCACGACACCACAGAATACATAAATAGTACAAGTAACCATACTAAAAAGTTCTTACCCGAAAAAACTGCAAGTCCTAACACAAATATGACTGCCATGGTTTAAATTGGACTGTTCACTTTCATTCTTCAAGCTGATTTGATATTTTATGAACCTCTTTAATAATCATAAATTACGTTTTGTTTATTTACTCCACCTATGTAATAGGTACATAGGTAGGTATATTATCCATGCTACTGTGTCATTTATGGCTCCCTAAATACCGATATTAGTTATTTAGATATCGTTTCTATCAATAATTTAGGAGCCCATTAAATTAAGTTATATTCAGCAATAAAATGTATCATTAGGTACAGTTCGGTGTTATCTGATTCTAGGGAATTGTTTCACAGTGTTTTCTTCACAGTTTAAGCTTGTTCTTTTGAAAATGATGGCGCTCTATTTGGTTGGTCTAGCTGTTTTAGCGGGTATGTCGTTTGATATCAAAATTTGAGTAAACGTGTTTTAAGTGTCGCCTTCGTCTTCTTTTCGTGTAGTGGTGTGGCTTGCCTAGTGTTAGAGTTTTCAGATCGCCCTAAGGTCTCTGACTTGACCTAACGACTAGCGAGCACTAGACGAGCACAGAGGAGCTCAAGAAAATTAATTTCTGCCACACAAATTAACGGTCACCCATCCAAGTTATGACCGCGCCAAGCGTTGCTTAACCCGCGCGACCGTTCAAGATCGGCAGGTACAGCTAGGCCAATAAGCTCCTCCGAAAAGAAGAAGAAGTGCCGCCTGAAAAAATGGCTTAAAATGGCTAAAGGCTCATAGTTGAATGGCAATGGCTGGCTGAATGGCAATGCTTATACTTTGCGCTAAATAGAGGCCTCCCGCGATGTGACGATGAAAATTGTACTTATTCCTTTATTCCTGGCGATTTCCAGCAATATGCTCAGCAGCCCCTAACCCCAAGATCGTCGGAGGTCAACCGACAACCATTGAACAGTATCCTGGGATTGTCCAAGTGGAGAGATACAATTCGATTTCCACTTTTTGGGGACAAAGCTGTGCTGCCAACATCCTCAATGAATACTACGTTCTGTCGGCTGCGCATTGCTTTGCGGGCGCGTAAGTCACTGCCTTTAGATATTGTCATGATTGTAACCAATTTTAAGTCTTCTTCTCATCCGAGCGATGTTCCCGGTTGCATCCCTCGGGAGCCCGGAGTGTTTGTTTACAGCAAATGTTTTTTTTTTAAATTTGAGGTCGACGCAGTCGGTATGTCATCATTGACCATACCTTCTGCAATTAGATTTGGCAATCTTTTTACGGCCGGCCGCCTGCCTGACACCAACCCACTTAGGGATCAAGCAGTTTATCCGCCACCCCGCGGGGAGAACTTAAGGTTTGCTAATCTCCCTCAGATCCCTTAGTAGCCTTTTAGGACACCCTCGGGAAGAGATGGGGTATCCCTATTCTATGCTGGGGCTACATGGCAATTTTAAGTAAAAGATAACAAAAACTTTATTTGGCTATGTTATCAATTTATCATCATTTTATTAGTTTACAGTGTTAAAGTAGTACGATTAAAATTAACAAAAGTTCCATGACTACTGGACTCGTTTTATTTACTTTTCAGTTTGAATTCACTTTTAAGTTTTTAATTAAAGTTCTTTTGAAGAAGTCTTTTTATTCACATTACAGCAGCTACCAGGCCGATTGGCGCCGTATTCGCGCCGGGTCCTCCTACAGGAACAACGGTGGAGTACTCCATAATATCGTCATTGAATTCAACCACCCCACTTATGGCACTGCTGGTATGGGGAACGATGGAGACATATGCGTCGTCAGGCTCGCGTCTGGCTTGGTCTACTCTCCAGTTGTCCAGCCCGTGTCTATTATTCCGCCTAACTATGTAATATACGACGGTATGCCTGTCGTCCATGCTGGTTGGGGTACAACTAGTGTGAGTGAAAACTTAAAGAACAAGTATGATCTATAAGATTTGCGGTATTTAAGCCTCTGTAGTAGGCCAGAACAAACAAAATGAAACAAATGTTCAAGGGGCGCTTAGAAATTAGAAATCATTTATTGGATAACTGTGTACATGAGCGGATGTCAATGCTATAATTAGTCACAACAGTTCACCACACTGGGCGTACAATATGTCGGGCAGATAAATCTTTATTTTATGTACATTTAAGAATTAAAGAATTGATCAAGTTAATTTAATTAATACATTCATTATTAAAGATTAAAATAAATTCATACACAAAATGTCAAAAGTTAGAATTATCAATAAAAGTCCGGATAACATACACAAAATAAAACTAAACATATGAAATAAAAATGTCATTGGGTCAACATTTAAAATTGAAATATTCATTAAGATTGTAAAATGATTTGTCAATTAACCAATTCTTTAATTTTATTTTAAATTTAGGTCCATTTAACGTTTTTATTTCCAGGGGTAAGTGATTAACCACTCTCATTGCAGTTATAAAAGCACTTTTGTAATAGGTACATAGCATTATTAAGTCTTGAAAATTCCTTCCATACAACAAACGTGATTTTTTACATAAATACGCAACGACACCGCGATGTATTTTTACGACTAGCGCCATCTAGTGCCAGGTCAGTGCAGTAGTAAAATAAATTCTAACGGTTCGCGTTGCGTTTACGGATTGGTTAGTCCGGTGTTCATTTTACGGTTCCGTACCCAATTGTAACAGTGGAACGGAACACTCCGTGCGCGAGTCCAACTCGCACTTGGCCGGTTTTTTCATTATTTAGGGTCTATATTACATTATTTTGTTTCAGTCGGGTGGCTCAGCGTCATCTCAACTTCTCGACGTAACGATCTACACCATCAACAACGCTTTGTGCACAGAACGGTATGCCAACGCTGACAGACCTGCTGTAGTCACCGAGAACATGATCTGTGCTGGTATCCTGGATCAGGGTGGTGCTGATGCTTGCCAGGTAAAGGTTAAACAAGAAAATATAATAGATCCCGATCGTGTGGGAGTATCGGGATCAGATTGCCTATGTTACTCAGGGTGATAGCTTTCTAATGGCGCAGGTCAATCCTTAAGAATGGACCTGGTAAGGTCTCGAAACGTTGAGCGTTGAAACAATGCTAAAAGTAATAAACACCACGCGATTAAAACCGAAAAATGTCTTCATGTAGGTGACAGAATTTTTGAAATCGGCACAGTTGTTTTTGAATTCTTTCACCATTAGAAAGCCACATTCACCCTGAGTAACATTATTTGAATTCCGATATTCCCACAGGATCGGGACTTACGGGGGTGAAACCGCGGGACGCAGCTAGAGTATTAATCATTTTAAAAAATAGTTTTACATATTATTTATAGTGAACACATATTAATTAGTATAAATATTTTTTCTTTCAGGGTGATTCTGGTGGTCCCCTAAACTTCGGTGGAACACTGGCTGGTGTTGTCTCTTGGGGTTTCGGATGCGCCGACGCTCACTTCCCTGGAGTTAATACCAGGGTGGCTTCTTACACTGAATGGATTCAGCAAACGGCTTCCTAATTCTTTGTATTTTGGAAGTTGATCAAATAAATCTTTCTTTGTTATTTGCTATAATTTTGTTTTATTACTGTGTGTTAGAATTACATGATACATAGGAAAGAATGGGCTTTATTGCTGAAGGTGAATTCTTCCACGCGACCTTTGGACGGAGTAGAACTCGCGATTAAGTTTCCTCCTTACTCTCTGCGGCGCAACAGGGCGCCATGGTGCCCAGTTTGGGAACTCAGGACTCCAGGGACATAACTCTCTCGCTTCGCTCAAAAGTTAAATCTTTAACACCCTCGCTACGCTCGGGGGTTAGAGTCCTTCTTTACGCTTTGGATTCAATATGAAGCCCTCTACGACAGGGCATAAGTTCCTCGGTGCATAAACTACTATTATGTGTCATGTCATCTTGCGACCAAGATATTTGTAATATGGTTGAAACGTCGAGGTAGAAAAACTAGAATGTTAAAAAAACTCTCGTGAATAAATTCGTCTAAGATCCCAGGGCCAGCAGACATCACGTATTTTCTGACGAACGAAATGTGGTCGATTGAGGAGCACCTAAATCCACCTTCTCGTCAGAAAACTCCTCGATGATTAAAGTTATGGTTACAATTTTAATGATTTTTAGTGGCAGCCAAAAGTTGGTAGGTACCTACAGTAAAAAGGATTTAAAAAAATTCAAAAACCGACTTTAAAAAGCAAAAAATAACCTCACCTACATACAGTGCCAACGACTTATCTGCTATGTAATCTGAAGTCGGGCAGCCAAACACCGATCTGGGACCAACTCAGTAAAACTGCCCGATTTCACACCTGCAGCAGTATTCAGCTGTAGTTGTCAAAGTCAAGGGAAGTCATCGCCGCGCCCCGCCACCACCACTTATCAATAAGGTTACAGTGGTTACAAAGATCACTTGCACGCATTGCATGATCAAAAAGATAAGATTAGTTTATGTCAAACTTGTTTTATTTCCTAATCTCTAAATTTAAGTTAAATATTCAGTAGATTTACAATGAAATCATTTTTTTTAAGCTACTGCTGTATCAACAATCCAGTTGGTATACGACGACACTTTGGTATTGACCGTAGGGAATTGAGGATCAGCGCAGCTTATATCAAAAGAGTAAAGGCCAACAAGAGTTCCGGCAAAATACAAGGGTCCACCTTGGTCACCACTACAAGGACCCTTGCCTCCTTCTTCCAGATTACCAGCGCAAATCATGTTCTCAGTAACTACGTGATGAGGAAATTGGAAGTCGGAGTCAGTGTATAACGTTTGGCATAGCTCACTATTGATAGAAGAGACTTCGACGTGATGAAGCAGGTCGGTTTCGGGACCTCCTTCCTGTAGAAAATGTAAAGTAAAGAAAATGTTGATATATATCTTGATGATGTTTACAATTTATAGCTAGAAAAGGCTTTGTCCTGACTGATTTACTGATAGATTAACGCACAGCCTATACCGCTGGTAATAGAATGCTAACATTTGGAAATTGTGTTCTCTTTATAGGATGTAAACATCCGATATGAAAGATTTTTTTTCGAAATACCTACGAGAATGGGCTTAATCAACGTTTCGAACATGTCAGGATTTCAAAGAAGTCCATCTATAACATTTTTTGATGAAAGTGAGGGGAAGGAGTAGATGTCCATTTTACTCGAAACGAAAATTCCATTAGGAATTGCTTAACAAATTAGGACTTAGATCTACAGGATTTTTACCTGAAGTTGACCCCAACCAGCGTACAGAACTGGACTATTATCTGGTACTTCATAACCCTGGGGGACGATGGCGACTGGTTTGATTGTAGAGCTGAATACCAAATGTGCTTGCAGTCGAATGAGTCCAATATCGCCGTCCATGCTTAGTGGAGGATCTGCACGGTACGAAGGATGGAGTATGAGTTCTTGGGCATTGATTATAATGCCGCCAGCGGTTTTGTGGGTGATGCCGGCTCTGATACGGTAGTATTGCGGTAACCAGTTCCTGGAAAAATATAAAACATTTGAGAGCACTGTTCAAGTTCATAGCGCCATGTTATCCCAAACAAAGGACACTTTTCTTGGGTCTTGTAACATTATGTCCTAAATGTTCTATAGCAAATAAAAATGTACGATTAAAAGATAGCAGGTTCTGATCCTACTTACACGGCGGCGATACAGAGTCCTGACGTCACAACAAATAGTTCGTTAAGGATGCTAGCACCACAGAGGTGACGCCAGTCAGTGACTAATGATGATTCCATTATGACGATCCCGGGGTAGGTTTCAATAGTGGTTGGATTACCTCCGGCGATCCTTGATCCTGAGCAGGCTCCTGGAAATATGATATTAATGTTAAAAAGATGGAAACAAGACGTAAATGTTAGAAAGAACAGAATTAGGAATTGCTTGAGTTGCCTGTTTAATTAGGTTACGCTTGATTTGGCTCAATATTCTTTATCGAAGAGTTTTCGCTATAGTTTTGTATTTTGTTAGACCGCACGCACTGATATACCTAGATGAGCGTTTGACCACTATCACGCCTGATGGTAAGTGATGGTCTAAGATAAAGCACACTCATCTAGAAGGAAGACGGCAGTGGAACAAGATCCGACCCGCTTCCTTAGGGCTGCCCCGGTCTACGTATCGGAACACCAAAGAGTCTTCTTGGCGCTGCGACGCGGTAACAAGCCGTGGCCGAAGCCTCCCACCAGAAAACCCCTTTTGGTCGCCCAACAAAAGATACCGTGCCCATAGAATAGCCATGAATAAAAGACTAAACAAGTGACGATCGAGATTTTCTAAAGAAACAAAAATGAGTTTCCAACTCCACTACAATATACCTAGGTACCTACAACGTGAAGAAGGATCACAATAGAAGACAATTCTTACCTAGAAGAGCGGCGACAACAAACAATTTCAGAGCCGACATCTTTGTCTATTCACTAAACAATATTGAATGCAGGTACTGCATGTGATCCCCTTAAATACGTTTTAAAATCGATTTTAGAAAAGAAAATCCATGTTTATATGATTAGGGATTATTTGTCTGAATTATTGATAAGATTCTTACTTTAATATTGATGACGTAACTATTAAAGATTTGGGCGGCAGGTTGGTACCCGCCTGCAATGAAGGTTGCAGGTTCAAATCCTGTCGTAAAGCACACTTTTGAAGGTTCATGTGGCAATTAGTTGGTGGCATGAGTACCTAGATACCAGGTTGTTTGGGAAGTTCCAGTTAGAAGGCGTTTTTGGGTTGTAACTTATTTAATAGCAATAAAATACATAGGGCAAACAGCTTCAATGGAATCTTCGCTTGTAGATTCGTAAGGAATGAATGAAGTGTGTATGTGACGCCACGACCGCTGTACTGCATAGACAGTACGCGACGGACAGTCGGATGGACGGACGTACGAACGGCGCGAACATACTCCCGGCGTTGGAAAGCTCAGCTTTTCAAGATTCTTCGCAGTTTGGAAGTAGGCAGAGGCGATTGATGGCTCTTCGCACGAGTCCATGAGCGATAGCGACATCAGCGACGCGTGGTAGTCCGTCGGATCCCGGGAAGAGTTTCGCTACTCTACCAAGACGCCAGCAAAGGGGAGGTGCCGCGTCCTCCTTTATGAGGACTAAGTCGTTCAATTGGAGTGGTGCAGACTGTGTGCGCCACTTGGTGCGCTGTTGTAGCTCGGAGATATACTCTGTAGTCCACCGCTTCCAAAAATGTTGCCTGGCCTGCTCAATGCATCGGTAGCGGTCAAGACGATTGGTGTTGGCGGAGAGTAGACACGGTGATGGAAGCGAGGTGAGCGATCTGCCGATTAAAAAGTGGCCCGGGGTAAGGGATGACAGGTCATCGGGAGAAGAACTGAGAGGATATAAGGGTCGGCTGTTCAGGATGGCTTCTATTTGCGAGAATAAGGAAGACAACTCCTCAAATGTAAGGTGAGAGTTCCTAAGAATTTTATACAAGTGATTTTTCGCGCAACGAATATTACTCTCGTAGAGTCCTCCAAAGTTAGGAGCGTATGCAGGCGAAAAACGAAATTCAATTCCCTGAACAGATGCAAAGTCGACTATAGATTCCTTATTAGTTTTAAGAAAAATCCTAATATCGTTAGCCGCAGCAACAAAATTTCGACCATTGTCACAGTAAATTATTTTAGGTAAACCACGTCGGGCGATAAAACGTTTTAAAGTAAGCAGAAAGGCCTCTTTAGTGAGGTCGCTTACCGCTTCTAAGTGTACGCACTTATAGCGGAAGCATATAAAGATACAAAGATAACATTTCGTTATTTTACAGCCGCGTCCTTTGCGATCTGTAATTAGAAATGGTCCGGCAAAATCGGTACCTACTGTACTGAACGGAAAGTCCGGTTCCACTCTATCTGGAGGTAAGTTGCCCATTATTTGGTTTAATGTCTTACCTCTAAACCGTCGACATATAAGACACTGGCGGAACACGCGCCTGGCGAGGTTACGTCCACCTATAGGCCAGTACCGTTCCCGCACAGATGCCAGTATATGCTGAGGACCGGCATGAAATAGGCGGTTATGCTCAAACTGAAATATAAGTTTAGTAAATTGATTGTCCGATTTTAAAAGGATAGGATGCTTTTTATCGAAAGCATAGTTTGAGTTACCTATGCGGCCTCCTACACGGATAATACCGTTAGAGTCGACAAAAGGGTTTAGTGAAATTATAGATACGTTAGATTTTAAAACCTTCTTATTATTTAAAAGATTTAATTCATTGGGAAAAGATTGCTTCTGTGAGATTTTAATAAGATACTCTGTGGCTTTATTTCTTTCGTCAATAGATATAGGACCAGTAAATTTATTTGAAGGGAATTTAGAATTGTGTGTAAATCGATAAATAAAACTGATAACATTTTGAATAGGCGCAGAAACTGTGGAATTCGTGAGAATAATAGTCACAGATAGGCAACAGCTCATACATACAACATACAAATGAGTTTTTGTCTCTCATAAACACAAATAGAAGGGGGAATTAGAGCTAGGAATATAGATAGGAACGGGCTCACTTTGTAAATAGCAGCGGCAAGTAGGTCGTGGACTTCTCCTGGGCGATCTTGTAGGCCTGGACTGCTGGTCACGTAGGCACGTTGGTCACGTAGGCACGTCGTAAGTACGTTGTATTCCAGCTGTAGTAGATATTTCTCCCGGCGATTGACGGTGGCTCACGTAACACGACGAGATATCATCAAAGATTTCCTTGTAGGCATCCACGGGATAGCAGGAACAATCTTCTTTAATACCGGTGCACGTGGTAGGGCCTTGGCCCGTCGTCGCAGCGGAAAGATTACGGATCTTCTTTATCCGATAGTTGCAGAATATAATCCCACGGTCGCCAGATGTTTGGGAAGTTCCAGTTAGAAGGCGTTTTTGGGTTGTAACTTATTTAATAGCAATAAAATACATAGGGCAAACAGCTTCAATGGAGTCTTCGCTTGTAGATTCGTAAGGAATGAATGAAGTGTGTATGTGACGCCACGACCGCTGTACTGCATAGACAGTACGCGACGGACAGTCGGATGGACGGACGAACGAATGGCGCGAACACAGGTAAATTCCAGGAAGAAGGTTATGAAACTAACCTACCAAGGAAAAAGGGTCGAGCTTGCCATTGCCGTCTTCCTATGTTCTAAAAAAGCAAACTTAGTAATAAGATTAGTATAGTTCGAGTGGACTTAAGATGCCGCATCGACCAGTAATGGTCTATTGTGGCAGTACATAACTAATTCTCTTTGAGCCAGAAATTTCCAGATTTTTTTAACCCATATGTGTCAAGGGGGTCGAAATCAACCCCAAGTTATTTTTCTTTGAATCGACCCAACTAATCTTAAATCCCAAATTTCGCATATCAAAGGCAAAAATAGATAAGGGCATATTTTCCACAATAGTTAAGCAGTAAGACGTTAGCTTAACCAGATGAGCCGAAGAGCCTACTCCGGATTAGCGAATGTCCTATGCCTTCGGACCGTGATAAGTCCTAGGAAATGTCGATTTTCTCACTATGTTTTTCTTTGTACAGTAGGGCTGATGCTCATCATTCCTTACTTGGGAATTCACTTTAAATTCCCTTGTTGAAATAGAGACTTTCCATTATTGACCTTTTTATGTAGGACCTTGCCGAAAGGCCTAACTAACAGGTAGATATTGATTTTCTTTGCGATATCGCTGCAATAGTTGTACATCTCTACAGTGTGGGAAACCCCACTGAAAAACCTTTAGTACTTATCTATGTAGATAAATTTTATTGAAGATTAAAAGTTATGGAAGTAGTCGTACTTTCCAAAAAAACCGGCTTTGGTCATAAAACGTTTTTGTACTTTCCAGTTAGGGCACAATTCACAAAACTTGGAAAAGCCACTTTTCATTCAATAAGTTCAAGTTTACATTTGTAAATTTGTACATGAACGATACCCTCGTGCAGGAAAATAAGAAGTTCCTATTCTACTAAATAAAAAAAACATTAAACAGCACCATCTAGCTCCAAATTAAGCAACTAGGCTAAAACTATGGAAACTAGACAACAGATATACCTACTATACTCTATTTCAGAGGGAGTTTCATATATCTGTTCTCTAGTTGCACGGGATGTATGTATGTAGAAATTGACACGTTCCGTCCGGGACGAGAAAAATCCCGTTACGTAAGCAGAGACCTTTAGATGACCTTTGGAGATGGAAACAAAACACGCACACAAAACAAAAATAAACAACATTATAATAATGAGGTTAAAATGTACTGCCCATTTTAAACCTGAATATTATTATCAGTGAAATTCCTACACAGGTAAGACGTTTCCCTTCTTAAAACTACAAGTAAACTACTAAACCTAAGAGAATAGATATACATAGGTACTTACTAGAGATGGGCCGACTAGTCGCCGACTAGTCGAGAAAGCCGACTAGTCGGCAGTTCAACCGACTAGTCGTCAACTAACAATTATGCAATAAATCTAATATATAATTGAATTAATAGTACAGTAAGAAGATGGTTAGTCAGAAAAACGTATACAAAACACGTCATAGCCTACATATATCATCTTAACATCAAACATCTAAAATGTCATAAGCATGCCTCAGCTCCATGAATATTTTTTTTCCAACTTTTCTTTTTATTTCAACATTTTTTGGAAGTTTCGTTACTGCTTTCGAAGTGCAAATTGCTGGCAAAAATACCAACAATCGCCGAGTGGTCATAATCATGACCATATTTGGGTTGATTAACCCAAATATGGTCATGATTATGATTTAATTATAATGCTCTGCATTGCCGACTAGTCGGCAATTTTGGAACCGACTAGTCGGCCCATCTCTAGTACTTACACAGATTATCAGTTTACAATAGTACACTATTAATACCTTAGATCAAAAGGTAGGTACACTGTTTTTTCATTTAGCATCTTTGGGGAATACATAATTTGCTATGTTTTTGCAATCCACAGCTATACGAAGCGTCATTTTGTAAAGTTATCTCAAAATAACTTAGTTTGTTTACGAAAAAACTATGAAGTTTGACAAATAGTAGAGAACATCGATTAATAGCGCCATCTGAAGTGAGCAAAGGGCAGTTTTCAACCCCATTAATTTTCTAATAAACATTTGTAGGTATTGCCATTCAGCGTCGCAATGCGGCCGGCATTTTCAAATTGCTGAAAATCCGCGCGCTGTCATTACGAATCTAAAGAATATGATACTGACCTTATCAATGGCGATAAGGTCAGTCTTTAGGACTTGCAGCAGCTTTATCATATACTCCTACACCTCCCCTGTGTCGAGAAACAAACGAATCTTTTGAGTCTGATCGTACTAGAAATCGCCCCTTAGCTTATAATTAATTATTTGTACTCAAATAATTAATTTTAAGCATAAATACTTGCACCTGACGGGAATCGAACCCGCAACCTTCTGCATTGCAGTCAAGCCTTCTCCCGACGCGCCACAGAGGCCGTAAGATGACCAGTCATCCGGGTTTTTGTTAAAGATAAAACGTACTATCAACTTCGATTATAGCCGCCCTTATCTATTGAGAATTAATAATAATCAGTCATTATTAAAACTCAATTGAATTGAAGGTGTAGTTAGTAAATTAGTGAAAATGGCTGTGTTTGTTTTGTTTTTTATTGCACTTACAGGTAAGGATTTAGGTATTTATTGGAATCCTATGCCAAGGTGCGGTAGATACCTCGACTTTCGAGGCCGACCCAATGTCGTTTTCTTTAAGAAAAATTATATGCGTTATTTGTTAACATCGCTCTTACGGTGAAAGGAAACACCGTGAGCAAACCCACGGCTTAGTTAGCTCCAGACGTATTGAACTGTTTTTTCCTCTGGGCATGGGGACACTATAAAGCATAGGCAAGCTTTAATACATTAGAATGACAAATCCCATCTCAGTCACTCCTGAAGAAGGAACCTGTAAAGGTCTCGAAACGTTAAGCGTTGAAACAGTGCTAAAAGTAAAAATGTCTTTAATTTCAATAGAACATCGTGAAAACAGAGGAAACATCTACTATAAAACATCCTTAAAGTAGGTATTTAGATTTTACCTGAGTTTTGGATACAATGTGCTAATGTTATAGATAAACCCGGATTTAATGGGAAATAACAAAGAAGTTTATGATAACTATTGATAACACATTTTTAGACACAGACTAATTGATAAGTTGTGGCCTTTGGCGCGTGGTCGTCGTCGCGTCACGAATTTCTTAGACATTATCACAGAATAAGCGATAGTTAGAGTCATAGTTAATCCAGTTTTTTAAATATCACCACACTTAGTTTTATCGCAATCGGTTTAGATTTTTTTCGCGTGAAGGAGTAACAAACTTAAAAACCCATTTTTTTTCTTGTCATAGTTCGCCATCTGGTGGCCAGATAATGAACCATTCAATGTTTATTCCGACCTTAAACTAGCCCCGACCGAGAACTAACTCTTACTCCGTGACTAGAGTTGGAGCAGCTTACTCAGTCCTTATTCCATGTTATATGTCCTGCATCACAGGGCTATGGAGCCCCGGACTTTTGGAAGCCATACGTGGAGCCGAAGCCACGTAAAGGCCCTTTTCAATATCGTATTTTATTATACAAAAATATTGTGTAATTGTTTTACATCGGTTTCAGGTATATCTTCAATAATTGCTGCTCCAAATGGCAGAATAGTTGGAGGTTCCCCAGTCGACATCAAAAACTATCCATCCATAGTCCAGGGCCAACTGTTTAGTGCTAGCCTCGGATGGTACAACTGGTGCGGAGGCAGTATCCTGAACGAAATCTATGTGTTGTCCGCTGCACATTGTTTCGATTTTGTTTTGTCGGAGTAAGTATTACCACAGTTTACCTAGTAGTTAGTTAGTTAGTCAAGTTAGAGAAAGTCAGACAAGTCGATCTGAAAACTCTAACACTAGGTGAGCCACATCACTACACGAAAAAGAAGAAGAAAAAAGAACAAAGTAGTTGGTGACTAGGCGCTTCTTATAGGTACTTGCCCAACTTCATACAAAATTTGTTTCCCAGGACCGGTCCAGTTTGTATGAAAGATCATATAAGTTGTAGGAAAGGTCACATAAGTTGTTATAAAGGTCACATAAATTTTAGGAATAGTGACATAAGTTGTTTAAAAGGTCACAAAAGTTGTAGGAAAGGTAACATAAGTTGTAGTCAGGAAATTCTAGGAAATTTGACTATGTCTTGTCAAAGCCCGTTTTCAGAAAACAGGTAATTTCCTTCTTCTATGGTATTATTTATTTTCCACTAGCTGTGCCCCGAAGTTTCACCCGCGTAAGTCCTGATCCCGCTGGATTTACGGGATCAAAAGAATCCTATGTTCTTCTCCTGATCCTAAGTTATCTTCCCACCAATTTTTAGCCAAATCGGATCAGCCGTTCTTGAGTTATAAATGGTGTAACTAACACGACTTTCCTTTATATGATTTTGTGTGTTCTTATTATTTTATTCGTACCTGCCTATCATAAATTTATCTTTCAAAAATCTAGGCCAACGTTTTCCTATGATACATTTATAAAATCTCCCACTAATTTCTTCTTCCAGCACATCAACTGTCAACGCCGGCCACGTTGGTATCAGAGCTGGAACACATTACCTCACTGGAGGCCAACTAGTTATTGTAGACAACATACTCATACATCCAGATTACTACGGCGTCGCTGACGACATCTGCTTGATGAGGCTCAGGACTCCGTTGGTCTTCAGCGATGTTATTAAGGCAGTAGCTATTCCACCTCAAGGGTATATGGTGCCTGATAACAGTTTGGTGCAGTATGCTGGATGGGGAGCTCTGTATGTAAGTAATGATTTTTTGAACGCCTCTACAAGAGGAACTTCAATTCGGTGGTAGCTATTTTTATCGTGATTGATAGGTAAGCGTTTGATAATTATCTCAGTATGCTGTAAAGACGTCATATACACAGATGTGTATATGACGTCTTTACACTTTCTTTATCTCCGGCAGCAAGATTGCTGCCGGAGATCCGATCTACAGTAGAGGGTGGTCGGATCTCCGGCGGCAAGATGCATAAGGAGTGGATGGGGTGGAGGCTCCACTCCATCCACTCCTTAAAAAAGGTGGGCCCAGAAAGGTAGGTAAGCAGGGACGCTATATCATGCGCATGGTAGGTCAGTTCTACGGAAGGTTGTCCTCCCACTCCTTCCCACTCTAACTCATACTCTCTCTCTCCTTGGGATACTTTGGTGTGACTTCTTCTCATCTGAGCGATGTTCCCGGTTGCAACCCTCTTGGAAACCCGGGGTTCGCTAAACTTCAAATTATTTGAGATTGGCGCAGTAGGTAAGTCATCATTTACCATACCTTCTGCAAATAGATTTGGCAATATTTTTACGGCCGGCCGCTTGCCTGACACCAACCCTTCTAAGGACCAAGCAGTTTATCCGCCAATGTAAATTAGCCTGCAATTTTAATTAACATCTATAAGAACTCTATAACATCTGCCAAAAATATAATCTAGGATAAATTATTTCTTCTTCTTCTCATCCGAGCGATGTTCCCGGTTGCATCCCTCTTGGGTGCCCGGGGTCCGCTAAACACCAAATTGTTTTTTTTATTTGGGGTCGACGCAGTCGGTAAATCATCATTAACCATACCTTCCGCAATTAGATCTGGCAATCGTTTTACGGCCGGCCGCCTGCCTGACACCAACCCTTTTCAAGCAAGTACTTTATCCGCCACCGCGGGGGAGAACTTAAGGTTAATCTCCCTCAGATCCCTTAGTCGCCTTTTACGACAACCACGGGAAGAGATAGGGTAACCCTATTCTATGCTGGGGCTACGCGGCAATAATAATTTAATATAATTTCTGAGCACGGTAAAAGTTTACCATTTATGACCAGTTTACTACCTTTTTTTTATACCCACAGTTCCAAGGTCCCAGCCCGGATCAGCTCCACCACGTGACAGTTAACAAAATTAACTTGGACGTATGCAAAGAGCAGTACGCAAAAATTAATGTACCGGTCTTTCCACAAGAGATTTGTGCTGGAATCCTCGGAGATGGTGGCAAGGTAGGGTGAAGATGGTTTTCTTCAGTAACTAGGGATTTCTATTTTTGCAATAGTTTGAAAACATAAATAAGATTTTATATTTTCCCGGGTCTTAATCGCGTGATTTTTACTTTTTAATTCTCTTACCTCGACGTTCCGATCATGTTACAACGGTCTTGGTCGCGAGAGTCCCCTCGGGAAATATAAAATTATGAGTTCCAATCGTGTTAGTTTAAAAAGTTTAATAGTATACATTAGTTTGATGACATGGATATTTGACGAATTATGATCTAAAAATTTCTATTAATTTTTGTATGTAGCTCAAGGCTATTTTATTTAGAAAATTTATTTTTCAAGGAAAAATAGCATTCAAAAATCTTCAGTTGCGGCGAGGCTTGAACTCGCGTCTTTGGGTCAGTACCCCAACGTCTATTCCAACTAGACTACGCAAGTTCACGTCTCGTGCAGCGAAAACTTCCAATGCTATATTCTCCTTTGATTGTTTACGATTAAGGCTCGTTAAAGCGCCATCTATCTAACGCTACAGGAACAACTTTCCAGTTGTTTACACCTGCGTCGACGCGAGACGCGAGTTCAAGCCTCGCCGCAAGTGAAGATTTTTGAATGCTATTTTTCCTTGAAAAATAAATTTTCTGAATTATTATCTTATCTTCCTGGACTATTTAAGAGGATAGTCTCCATTCTCTTTCTCCATACAAACGTAGTTTACATTTTCCTCCCTGGATAAAGACATTAGAGCAAATATGTTTATGCCATAAAACTTATATCTGCATATAACTATGCATCTACCTTTTTTTTATTTTTTTATTGTTATTTTAATTAGAAAAAAAAAGGTAGATGCATTGTCATGACATGACAGATATAGGTTTTATGGCATAAATATATTTGGTCTAATGTCTTTATCCAGGGAGGAAAATGTAAACTACGTTTGTATGGAGAAAGAGAATGGAGACTATCCTCTTAACACGCCAATTCTTGAGCCATTTCACTAAACCAATTCATTTAGCCAATCCTAGAGCGCTAATGCAGTGTTTCTACTATTATAACATAATAACTTTTGCATTGGCCTCATGTCGTCAAAAAAGTTAATTATATGATCTCACATGATCGACCAATCTACAGCCGTATACAGAAACGCCACTTAAAATTTGAGGCGTACTTAAATAATTGAGCAGATTCTAAATTTAAAAATAGTATGGGATTTTTTGTGCTTAGTTGTTAAAGAAGAACTCAAATTTAGAGTTGCGTATTCGGCCGTAAGTGTGTCTGCGGAACGCGATCTCCAATGCGAACTGAAGAAGACATAAGAAAGTCGTGGTAATTTTTTGCTGTGATCGTGTGATTCATATTGACACATTATTTTAGAACGATTGTGCTCCCAAATTAATCTCTAACTATTCTGTAATACAAAAACTAAAGGACTAATCCATAACACAATGTTAGGCATATTGAGACGTAATTAAGAGGACATTCGACCTATTATTTCTCCATACAAACCTAGTCGACTGTTTCCTCCCTTGATTTTGGTCATTAGAGCAAATATGTTTGTGCCATAAAACCTATATCTGCCATGACAATGCCCCTACGTTTTGGTATTTTTCATTTTCTAATTAGAATAGAAATAAAATTTAGAAAATGAAAAAAATCAATACGTGGGAACATGATCATGGCTGATATAGGACTTAATGGCATGCATAAACATACTTTTTCAAATAACTTTATCCAGGGAGGAAACAGTCGACTACGTTTGTACAGTTTGTATGGGGAAAAGAGTAGGAAGACTGTCCTCATAATGATAATGTGACCAACTTTGTCTTTTTAATTCCAAGGACGCCTGCCAAGGAGACTCTGGAGGCCCTCTATACTTGTATGATGTCCTCATCGGTGTAGTGTCCTGGGGTGCGGAGTGTGCTCATCCTGAGTTCCCAGGAGTCAACGCGAGGGTTTCTTACTACACTGACTGGATTATACAGAATGCTGTGTAAAATTTATTATATTTGTTTAATGTTATATGTGCTTATTTGTTTAAATAAAGTACATAAACGTATTGCCATGATTATCCTTCTCATCCGAGCGATGTTCCCTGTTGCATCTTTCTCGGGAGCCCGGGGTCGGCTAAATCAAAAATTAATTTGGGGTCTGCGCAGTAGGTACTTCATCAATGACCATACCATCTGCAATTTGGTTTGGCAATATTTTTACGGCCGGCCGCCTGCCTGACTCCAACCCTCCCAGGGACCAAACTGTTAATTCGTCACCGCGCGGAGTGAACTTAAGGTTTGCTAGTCTCCCTCAAACCCCTTAGTCGCCTTTTACGACACCCGCGGGAAGAGATAAAGTAGCCCTATTCTATGCCGGGGCTACACGGAAATCACTTGCCAGCAAATTATCGGAAGATGTCTTGAAGTAAGATGGAGGCCAAAAACTGGTCAAGTGCGAGTCGGACGCACTCACCGAAGTTTCCGTACCTACTCATAAGCTGGCTTAAAATGACTTTAAATGAGTTTGGTACCTCGGTACCAAATAAGTTACTGATCGGATAATAACTTTAAGCGGTCTTTCTACCATATCAGTCTCAACTTGGTACTCGATGAGGTAGGGTTGACCCCTCGATTGCTCCCCTAAAAACGGGCTGACTGAAGCCGGGCCTAGGCCGAATCGCGGCTGACCGAGTTGTTTAGGCATTACTTTTAGTGCCCTTTCCACCATATCAGTCCCAATTTGGTAGTCCATGAGGTAGGGTTGCCAACGATCGGCTCCAAATCCATGAGTTGTATGGGTGCAACTATGTCCATAAAAACACGTGCAAACTTACAAGTTTTCGCTGTCTGTATTCTCGTATGTTACCTTTAGATTTTGAACAATTATTATTTTATCAATATAATTTCCTACCGTTGCCTACATGTTACTGATAAAAACTACTTAAAATAGGCAAGGTAGGTACAAATTTTAAAGATTTAAAGTATCAACTGGATTAAAAGAATTGATATCGTCTTCAGTATTTTCCTGGGATTAATTTTATTTATTTTAAGGTAGGTAGTAGGTAAGTACCTACATTTTCAAATTAGTATTTGTTTTATAACGAAGTTTTGCCGTTCTTTTCATTAGTCATTTTGCTAAATAAATAATTGACCGAACGAGCGAAGCGTGTCTGGTTCAAGTCTGACAAAATTTGCTTATGTCTGTCAGTATGTTTGTATGTTGGTTCTCTTCTGCAGATTGTATTTCTCAACCGATCTTGATGAAACTTGAATACAAGTTCTTTGAATACGTTAATATTTTTGTCGTGAGGGAATTTTATGGGTGGAGTATTTCTCCTCCGAAGAGGCCAACCGATATCTTCGTCATATACAGGGTGTCCGGAGACCAGTGGATATCCCTGAACGGGCGGCTGGCGGGGAAAGGTTGGCCGCCCAGAATACGTTTTTTTTTTCTATCTCAAACGGTTCGAGCTGTACGTCACTTTTTAGTAAAAATTGAAAAATGTCTACTTTTTTGCACATTTCGGGGCATCACGTCCACAGATTAAGCGATAGCATTGTTTTTTTTTCGCCATGTGTTCACTAATATTGATGTTTGAAAATCACCTTAATTTTTTTTTTAATACTATAATTAGTAACTTACAGGATGTCCCCAAAGATAGATGTAGTTTTATAAACTTTACTTTCTGCTAAGTTTGAGCATCTGTGGTGTAAAAAAAATGTATGAAACCTGTCTGGCCGACTATTGAAAAAATAAGGATTCTAAAACAGTACTATACTAATAACTTTTTGTCATAAGTTACTAAGCTAGTGCTATGAATGCATCGAAGGTACTATCTTACATGAAAAAGTTGAAACAAGTATTGTACAAAAAAGGACACTTATTAAGATTTAATATGTCATAATGTTACAGAAAATGCTCAAATTGTCCTCCTCTTGCTCTTACACAGGCCCTTAACCTTTTTATAAACGATCTCTTAAGGACACGATTATAATTTTTATCTCCTATTTGATGTGCCGCTTCGTGGACGCGTAGACGCAGGTCTTCAATTGTGGTTATGTTTTTTTTGTATACTTGTTCTTTTAAACACCCCCAGTAAAAAAAATCAAGCGGATTCAGATCAGGCGAACGTGGAGGCCACAATATTGGACCTAATTGGCCAATCCATCTTCTTGGATAACTTTCATTTAAATAGTTTCTCACTCGCACGGCATAATGTGCAGGACAGCCGTCATTTTGAAGTCACATTCTTCGCCGGATCGCCAATGGCACCTCTTCGAGTCTCGGGAGTTCGTTTTGGAGAAAGTGTAAATTGTTTGCCCTGTTTAGGTTGCCTTGCTATTCGAAAGGGACAATAATTTGGCCATTTAAAATAATGGTTCAATAGTTAATTTTAAATTGGTACTGTGATCGGTCTTCCCTGGCTAATCTTGGGTTGGTTAGCTGCCAGCTGTGCAAATTGTGCAAGTTGAGGTAGCCATCTCTTTTGCATGTTGACTCATCGCACATTATGCCGTGCGAGTGAGAAACTATTTAAATGAAAGTTATCCAAGGAGATGGATTGACCGATTAGGTCCAATATTGTGGCCTCCACGTTCACCTGATCTGAATCCACTTGATTTTTTTTACTGGTGGTGTTTAAAAGAACAAGTATACAAAAAAAACATAACCACAATTGAAGACCTGCGTCTACGCGTCCACGAAGCGGCACAACAAATAGGAGAAAAAAATTATAATCGTGTCCTTAAGAGATCGTTTATAAAAAGGTTAAGGGCCTGTGTAAGGGCAAGAGGAGGACAATTTGAGCATTTGCTGTAACATTATGACATATTAAATCTTAATAAGTGTCCTTTTTTGTACAATACTTGTTTTAACTTTTTCATTTAAGATAGTACCTTCGATGCATTCATAGCACTAGCTTAGTAACTTATGACAAAAAGTTATTAGTATAATACTGTTTTAGAATCCTTGTGAAATAGGCAATTTTTTTCAATAGTCGTCCAGACAGGTTTCATACATTTTTTTTACACCACAGATGCTCAAACTTAGCAGAAAGTAAAGTTTATAAAACTAAATCTATCTTTGGGGACATCCTGTAAGTTACTAACTATAGTATTAAAAAAAAAATTAAGGTGATTTTCAAACATCAATATTAGTGAACACATGGCGAAAAAAAAAACAATGCTATCGCTTAATCTGTGGACGTGATACCCCGAAATGTGCAAAAAAGTAGACATTTTTCAATTTTTACTAAAAAGTGACGTACAGCTCGAACCGTTTGAGATAGAAAAAAAAACGTATTCTGGGCGGCCAAACTTTCCCCGCCAGCCGCCCGTTCAGGGATATCCACTGGTCTCCGGACACCCTGTATATAAGAGCCGATTTCAGATTGAAATTTTGGTGAAGATCTCATCAGTTACTTCGGAGTGATGATGAAGAAATGCTCAACAAAAATCAAGTAAATTGCTCACTTTTAGGGCAATAAAGACGTCCATTTTCACCTATTACTTTTCAGATACAGTATCTAAAAAGTAACACTAGGTGAGCCCTACTACTATACGAAAAGAAGATGAATCGGACCTAAACTAAATAAATAATTTTATATAAATAACTATGGAATTTATTAGAAATTTCCCAAATGGATAAGGTATAGATTGATGACGCACCCGAATCCACCTTTTTATCACAAATTCTCCAACGGGTAACAGTACGGTAACAGATTTAAACGGCAGTTGCCACTATCCAGTTGGTGTAAGAAGCAACGTTCGAGCCAACCATGGCGAAATTCTGGTTTCCGGCGTAGTTACCCCAAACATGAACACCGACCACGACATTACTATAGAATATGGGAGCACCAACGTCTCGAATATCAGCGTCACGGCCTCCAGTATCCGGTTGTCCAAAGCAAATATGGTTTGTGGTCACATTGAAGAAGGGGCCAGAAACGCGGCTCCATTGTTCTCGGCAGATATTGTTTTCGGTAACGGTCAAATCAACCCGGTACAGAACTCTGTTATTAAACAAGAATCTACCTTGCTGTAAAAAAAAAAACAAAATATTAGTAAATCAAAACGTAGGGTCATGGCATGACCGATATAGATTTTATGGCATAAACATATTTGTTCTAATCTCCATGGAGGAATCAGTCGAAGTACCTACGTTTGAAAAGTTTGCATGGAGAAAAGAGCGTAGGTAGACTTTGGGCTTTAATATTTTAATTGCGAAACATTTGATGTTTGTTTATTTGTGTTGTTTGTGATTCAATCACGCAAAAACAACTAAACCAATTACGTTGAAACTTGGTATGCAGATAGTTGGAGATCTGGATTACCTTTTATGCTGATACTCCCGTGGAATCAGGATTATTACGCGGGTGGAATCGCGAAACGCTGCTTGTTGTTAATAATTAATAACACGATACTTACAGCAGCTTTACCCCAACCGGCAACAACAACGTACCATCCATCCAGAGTCACAAAGTTTGGGGAGACGATGGTGCTCCTCTGGATGTAATCAGTGTAAGGAAGAGAGCTAATCAGTCTGACGACAGATATATCATCGTTGTTGATGGCGAAGTTTACTTCGTTGATGATGCCATCGGAGTAGCGGGTGGTAGAGCCGGCTCTTATACGGCGAAGATTAGCAGAATAGAGACTGTAAATTGATAGACAATAAATACTAGATTTTACTGTTAATGAACGTTATTCTTTAGACAATTTATACAGCGCAAGCTGTATAAAGCTGATTTTGTTAGGTGAAGTAGGCTTGTCTAGGATCTATACCACTCCTCCAGTCCAAATTTGTCGTCGGTTTCCTCGCGATGTTTTTTTCACCGTAAGAGAAATTTGGTAATGACTTAACTATAATTCTGCGTTTCAAAATAAGTAAACTTATAAAAATACTTACGATCCAGAAAAACAGCGAGCTGCAGAAAGAACATGGAAGTTGGTAATGATAGCACCAACGCACATTTGAATCCAAACTGGACCTACTCCAGTCTCAATTTGGACCAAAGAAGAGTGGTACTGGATTGAAACGGCATTTCCTGGCCAAGGCCTGTTAATGAGATCAGGCAGCCCGATTTCAGCGATGATTTCTTCTATCCTCGTAATTATAAGTTCAAGGAAATCTTCTAGAGTAATGTCATTCCAGTCGGGTAAGCTGACCCCCAATATATCTAAAATTTGCTCCAGAGTAAGGTCTTCCCAAAAGTCGACTTCGAGTCCCAAAGTTACAAAGATTTTTTCTAAGATTTGTTGGACCGAATTGTCGGGCAAATTAACTTCAGATAATTCAATTCCCAATATTTCCAAGATATGACTTATAACTATAACTTCCTTGATGCTTCCAAAAAGTTCGGAAAAGTTGGTATCAGGGATCCAGTCAGAGACGTCTTTAATCTTGTGGGCCGGAGAATAAGGAAAACCTGCAAGGTTAAGTAAAATTAGAGTTTTTATTTAAAATCAGTAAAGTACCGATTCTGAATAACAAAGATAAGAGAAATAATTGTACTTCCACCAGTCGAGGTATCTTTGAAATACCAGTAAAACAAGAACGCTTAGTAGTTTTTTCTTCGGTTTTCGCGAATTAATGATAAGACTAACTATTTTCATTGATATGAAATCTACATTTACTCATAGACCCTTTACCCTTTACCGCCCATTGTAATACTCGTACACTAGATATAAGTTTTTCTTTGTAATTTTTGTGTTTTAGTGCAATAAAACATTTATCTTTGTCTCGTTGACTAAAATCAAAATTAATTTAATTCCTCACATGCTAGTAGCAGAACTGCAGTAAGATATACTGTTTTCATGCTGCTGACTTCCTTTGACTGTGCAGTGTGTAAATATTGGCAAAAATATACTCTTTTATACAGTCTAGTACCTAATCACTAAAAAAATATAGATAATATTTATTAAATATTTTTAAGAAATATCTATCCGTTGGCCAAAGTAGCAGTCTGCCCTTTAATCACTGTTGCCTAAAATTAATAATTTTGAAATATTTGTATAAAATTCTAAATCCTTTTCCCCACGGACACAAGATCTCGATTTCTTAGTGCCTATTTCATTTATTTTTTCATTAGTATTTTTATAAATAACTATCCTATCGTAAAGTGTCTATCCTACCTACAATGTTAGTGATAAAAAACTACAAAATAACAGTAGGTGAGCCACGAAATTTAAAGGTTTAAAGTCTCAAGCGGATTAAAACTTTAGAATTGATAATTTTTATTTTTCCTTGGATTAGGTTGATTCCATTTTTTTTCAGGTACCTAGGTACCTTACCTACTATCTACAGGTGTTATTCAATTTATTTGTATTATATATCGAAGTGGTTTATCAGTATACTATTTTTGGTATATGATGGGTACCAATGTAAATAATATTCAGAAGGTTGAGTGAAGAAAGTCTATATTTGTAAACACAGGAACAGTTTTACTACTACGCAAAACGCAGGTATAATTATTACGATTTACAAGTAAACAAACGTAGCGATTCAAAGTATGATCTACGGTACGTGTGTCGAGAACGGGTGAATGCATCGGACTCCCGTAAGTAGTTAGCGCGAGAGGCGGCGGGAGGCGAGGCGAGTGCACGCAGGCTGCGCGTGCGCCGAGCCTCGCGCCGGCCGCCCGCGCCGCTAGTACTTTAGCTACGTACTTGCGCTCGTCGCATTCACTCCGCGCTTGTCCACTAACAATTTGGATTCTAATTGATATCGGGATTATCATCTATTTATTTATTGTTTGTAGTATTATTTGTGTCTAAGTTTGTATGTATGTTATGTACCTATGTAAATATGTGTACATTGATATGTGTCGTGTATATTATATATTATAGTTATATACAGTAATTATATATTACCAATTATATATATAGACGTCATTATATACTTATTATTATGTACTATCGTAGTGTATTGTTTATATTAATATTACTACGTATATATTATGTTTATGTTTAATTTATAAACGGGACTGCACAGTATCAGGCTTGTAATATGGAGACCTGATAAAATAGTTTGCCCGATATGTGGCAAGTCGCCACATATTCATAGATTTTTCTTTTGTTTTCGCGATGTTGGACATTTTTCAGTTTGAATCGCGACGTGTTTATTAATTTTAGCATTGTTACAACGCTCAACGTTTCGAGACCTTTCCAGGTCCCATCTTCAGGATTGACTGAGATATGATTTGTGACTGTAACTTTTTAATACATTAGAATGTTTTTAATTTCAGTACTATTCATAATAGAGAAATAATAGTATGTAGGTACAGTCAGCTGTCAGATAACAAACATTGATGATGATCGCTATATAACGTTAGAATGTTTCGTGCTGAAGAAAAAACTTGATAGCCTTATTAATAACAAACGTGGAGTAAGGTCGGAGTAGTGAGAACATGCTTTGTCTTTTTCCGTGACAAGAACTTTCAAAGTTGACAGACAGAATCAAAAAATGTGTTTCGCCACTGGATTTAAGTGGGTCCAATATCTGACCTATAAATAACTTTACACAGAACTTGTTTGTATCTATGTGTTATAAGCAGGTACTTAATCGAAATAAAAAATGGAAACATGATATTTTGAATTTAATAAATAATCTTTATTAAATAATTATCACTTTATAAGTATCACATTACATTCATTTAGACGGCAGTTGCGACGATCCAGTTGGTGTAACTCGCGACATTGGTAGTAACAACGGGGAATTTCTGGTTTCCGACGCTGTTACCCCACTCGTAAACACCGACGACGATACCTTGGTAGAAGAAGGGTGCACCTCTGTCGCGGATATCAGCATTACGTCCATTAGTCTCAGCGCGGCCAACGCACAGATGGTTCGAGGTCACATCGAAGGAGGAGCCGGGAATTCTTGCCCATTGTTCACGGCAGGCATTATTGTCGATCACAACCAACTCAATTTCATACAGATTTCTATCAGGGATCCCGAAATTACCTTGCTGTAAAAAAGAAACAAAATTTAGTTCTAACATAATAAAGCAGGTATTGAGCTTTTAGCTAGGGTTTGTGATAAAAATACAATCATGCAATTACCCAAAATATTTTTTACAGAGTTCACAAAAAGAACAGTTTTTTATTTGTACGCACTGAATCGCCTTTTGAAAACGAATAATCGAAAATAGTGTCAGGTACTACCTCAAAAATTGGTTTCATAGTACCTTCTTAGTTAGGAAGATGTTTTGTTAAGTGTTTTATAAATAAATAAATGATAATAAAAGAGACTAACAGCAGTTTTACCAAATCCAACAGTTTGAACCGGCCAAGAATTTCCAGTAACGAAACCTTGCGAGATAATGTTGCTTGTAGCGATAGTGTTGCTAAAGACAAAAGCGTTGAGAAGTCTGACGACGGAGATGCCCCCGTTGTTGGTGGCGGTGCCAACTGCGTTAATGACGCCACCGTTATAGCGGGTGTCGGATCCGGCTCTTACACGACGGTTTTCGGCAGTATAAAAGCTGAAAAATAAAAAATACTTTAGGTAATTCAGATACATAACATAATTATTTGTTACACAGCAATCGTTCCTCTTCATCTTATTGTACTAATTAATTTCACTTTACTATGCATGCAATATAAGTGATAGTGCAAACTTATATTGAGAATCTAGCCTAGAATGATACGACCTCTATAGCGGCGTTGCGTCTTATTAGGACCCTGTAATGTGCAGGAAAATGGACACGATTAGTACACATCAGAAACTTAGATCAAAAATGTAAACAAAAATCCCATACATGTATTTAAAAAGTGACAGCTCTTTATTTACCTTTTCCTTTAAAATTGACAGTTCTTTGTTTACATTTATGATCTTAGTTTTAAAAATAGAGTATAGATGAAACTTGTTTTGCTCTGTATATCAAGCTATACAGTTAAAGCAAGTAAAAAAAAACTAAAAAAAGAACTTATTTTTTATTCAATAAGGTAATCGAAACCTTAATATTGATAGAGAGTCAGAAAATTCAAACCACATCTTGATAGCAATGTGTTGCGAAAGATTTTATTAATAAAAACAATAAGTAAAGGTAGGTAATGAAAATACTCACGGTCCAGAGAAGCAGGCAGCAGTGGTGAGGATGTGGAAGTTAGTGATAATAGCTCCAGAGCACATTGGGATCCAAAGTGTAGCAATTCCAACCTCGACTTGAACAACGGACCGGTACTCCTCGACTGAAGCTTCTGATCCTGCAACAGGCCTGTTGATGTTTTCGGCGACTCCAGCTGCGATTTCTTGTATCCTCGTAATTATAGTTTCCAAGAGTTCTTCTAAATCAAGGTTTTCCCAGTCAATGTCATTGATTCCCAAAGCTTCTAAGATTTGTTCCAGAGTGAGGTTTTCCCAGTCGATACCCTCTCCGATTCCTAAAGCTTCAAAGATACGCTGGAAGATTTCAACGATAGAAATGTCGGGTAAGTTAATTTCGGGTATCTGGATGCCAATAACTTCCAAGATTTGACCTATGACTTCACGGATGGTCCCGATAATTTCAGGTAAGTTAATGTCGGGAATCCATTCAGGGAGGTCTATAATCTTGTGGGCAGGAGTACAGGAAACTGTACCTGTGAATAAAATTGAAATTTAATTTAAAACTGGTCTTTATGAAGAAAGAAATTTAAAAACACAGTTGAAGTCATTGTTGCAGTATCTTTAAAAAGGCTTATAGAACTCTTCGGATAAGAAATTTTCCTTCACCCATCTACGAACTTCACTTTCGCAACTAGTTTTGACGAAGAAATGTTTTTTCTTGTACGTAAGTAACTAGTTTTGATGAAATAATAATTTCTACAGATTTTCTTCTATTTTAGGGATGTTGGATTGAAATTTAACTCATTTTTAGGTTTTAATTGCGTTTTGTTAATTGCTTTTAGCATTTTATCATTACCCGACGTTTTTAGATCTTCACAAATCTTTAATAATCATTATTTATTTAAATATTATGGTATATTACTAGGTATATTATAAATAAATAAAACTATAGTATTACTATAGTCGTTTAGACATCCAACGACAAATCTCGATTTCGATAGATTTTCCTTTTGTGAAATTGACTCCATAATGCATACCATTCGTAATGTATAAATATCGCTAAGACTTACACGCGCTGGGGCTCAGTTCTGAACCAGCTTTCTTATGTCCTTAGTTAGACTGCATCGTCATTTGCCATTAGGTTAACATCACTAGAATATGAGATTTTGGTAATATAAGTCATAAAGTTTGACTTATATTACTAAAATCTCATATTATATTATTATATTCTATTTACTAGCTGTGCCCGCGACTTCGTCAGCGTTTTTCGGACTACCTACCCATCGCTGAGCAAAAGTCTACACTTGAACGGACGACCCAGGGAAGTCTGTTGCTGAACAGAAGAGAATCATAGCAGAGTCTATTTAAGTGTAGATTTTGCACAGCGCAGCGGTAGGTAACGTGTTGCATGCTTATACGCATTACTTATATATAATAAGAAGTAGCCTTTATCGAAAATTAAAAAAAATCAAAACCCGACTTCGAATTAAGGACAAAACAATAAAAATAAGCTCTCCAACATACAGTGCAACTGACTTTTTGTTATGTAAGCTGAAGTTGGGTAGCTTAACTAAATGATATCTTTTTTTTACGTGGGTACTGCACCTTATGCACTGTCAGGCCACTCTCGTTGGGCTCCCTACCATAGGTTTACCCGACAACGGCGGCCTTTCCAAGCCTCATCTCTGCCTCTGCCCGATAGACAATCCCTCTCCGTTTCCACTCCCTCAGCACGGTCACGCCACCGTCTCGAGGTCCACAAAGCCGGTGATAAAGACCCCCCTCCCTCACCGAGTTCACCACCAGAGGCTGAGGTGATTTTTTATAGTGGTTATCTTCCATGCGGCCCCTTTCTTGCGGAAAGGACCCCCGAGCCCGCTGACGCGGGATTACGGATTAGAAGCCTGGCAAGCCCGGTTTCCCACCTTGTGCGCCTCTTAGCTTTCAGCTACTGAGTCCCCTCACAACGGCAAGGTGGACGACCATCTGGAGGGTAAAACGTAACGTCGTGTCCGGGACTCGTGACTCGAACGCGCAGCCGTCGAATCGGAAGCTATCACTCGGCTCGGTAGGCCACCGTTCCTTAAAAAGGGAATGCGCCGCACAGACCGGCGCATTCCCTTTTTAAGGAACGGTGGCCTATTCGAACGCGGAACCCTCGAATCGGAATCCACAGCTGCCATCGTGCCACGTAAACTACATGCAATCAGCATCTACTCAGTAAAACTGCCCCATTACAGCTATATTTTTTAAATCCTTTTTATTGAATTTTCGACTGCCACTAAAAATTATCAAAGTTGTAACCGTAACTTTAATCACTGAAGAATTTTTGAGAAGGTGGTTTCAGGTGGTCCATCAATTTGTACCTTGTTCTTAATAAGCCGATTCTATTGATGGAAGTCCAAAAATTAGTAATTTACAGCATTGCGGGATGCTATTCTGCTCATCATTCCGAAGGTTCTCATCAGATCTTTACCAACAATTTATGGAACCAACTCGGGACTCTCACTTTCCAAATAAAAAAAGAATGATCGAAATCGGACTTTATATGCCGGAGTACGGTTTGAACATATTAACATTCAAACAATATGCGGGTAGAATTGAGCAGATCCTCTTTTTTTTAAAGTCGGTTAAAAACAACCATTATAAAGAATTTCCGATGATCCGGATATATGGAGAGACAAAGGTATACGGTATTTTAGGAATTTCCTGAAAAAAAACTGGATATCCGGTTTTTTTTAATTTTCGACCGGATATCCGGTTAGTCATGTATTGATTCCACACAACATACTTCTTCAATACAACATTCAAACTAACTAAGTGAAAGCAGAAAAATCACTTTATCCGGATAACCGGACAAAATATCCGGACAAAAAATAGCCTATATGTTAATCGGGGTCTAAAGCTATCTGCATACCAAATTTGGTTAAAATCGGATAAGCCGTTTCTGAGATTAGCGGGCACAAAGGCACACACAAACAGACAAACAGACAAACAGACAAACAGACAAACAGACAACCAGAAAAATAGGTTCTACTGCGTTAATAGATACCCCTACAATTTATCTTTTTTTTATATCTTCCAAAAACAGACACCGCTAAGTTACGATTTTATTATATGTATAGATATTCTTACCTGCTAGGAGCAGAATCGCCGCAAAGTATACTGTCTTCATGCTGCTGACTTCTTGGACAGTGGAATGTCCCGATACTGCAGAAGATCACTCTTTTATACAATCCGAATTTACCTAATCGCAAGTCAATAAGATAATAACATTATTTAATACTTTCATATCTCATTCATCAATTAAAATGATAAAGGTTGTGGATCCCCTGATTATTTTAATTTTAGTTCTTGATAAAATATCTAATTGATATTTGTTTTAGAAGAGTTCTTGGATCAATAACAATCTATATAATATGGAATTATACTTTCTTGGTGGCAGAAAAATGTTATAATCGAAGTGCGCCTATTGTTCTAACAAAAAATCTAGAAATTGTTCTAACAAAACGATGAAAAACTTATCATTTTTCACACAGTTATGAATGAAATGGCAAAAGTAGGTACCCAGATCATATTTTGTAAAAACATGATTTCAAGGTCAAGTTTAAAAATATACCAATTTTGGGATTTTGTTTATACTTTTCAGCTAAACGGTATATAATATGTGAGAAAATGTGTTTACTCCAGCACTACTTGTACAGAGTCGCCAATTGATTAACCATAAAATAGGCGACAGCCACAAAGGAATTCGGGATGCGACTACAACGACGTGCTTATACTATACAACGTAGCCGGGCACGTAAAGCCCTAAGGCTACACTAATACTTATCACAATTTCTAAGGCATACCGAATCAAAAAACCGTAATTTCCTTAAAAAAAATCCATGTCATGTGGGACATCCCTAGTGTACCTAGCTTTATTGTTGCAAAACTTCGTTATTCCAGTATCACGAAGCTATAGACCCCCGGAACTTTGGAAGGCATGCGTGGAGCCGAAGCCAACGAGGGCCTTTTCAATAACATTTACTCGCAAACTAGGAAGTGGACAAGCCGGCGAGGACAATCACCGGATCGAATAGAACTATTGAGAAATCTACGGATTTGGCTAAGGCTACAACTTAGGCTAAAAGTAATTATGATAATATGGTATTGGATCGGCTATACTGATGTGATGGTATTAGCGACCGCGGCGAAACATCGGGCATTGAAAAAGGCATAATTAAATCATAACAATAAAAACCGAAAATATTACGAAAACCGAAGGAAAATGTATGTGATAAATTAAAAATTGAGTCAGATATTTGTTGTCTAGGTATACTATAAACCAGATAAGTTTTTATCAGATTTACATATCGTTGCAGCGGAAATCCCTTATCCTTTAATCCGGGTACTGAAATGTTTGTGTGTTACAAATACTTAGGTAATTACTAATTAGGTAACGATTATTGTCACCTGACCCTGCACCTGCGTCAATCGTTATCTAACAGAAAATTGGTTTTCGAAAGGTTGAATAAAGAGAAAATAAGTTTCCCTTTATTTTCTCTCATTTTTCGGTTTTAATCGCGTGGTGTTTATTACTTTTAGTATTGTTTCAACGCTCAACATTTCGAAACCTTTACAGGTCTCTTCTTCAGGAACAACAATGCTAAAAGTAATAAACACCACGCGATTAAAACAAAAAAAGTCTTTAATTTCAATAGAACATAGCGAAAACAGAAGAAAAATGTAGTATTAAGCTATTGCATAGCTTTTATCGCGGGCTTTGAGCGCGGCTACAGAATCAAGAAATTCCGTAACGAAAATTAAACCTAACACCCCACTCCGCCAATCATCAGCTCAGCCGATTTTTTCCTTTAAATAAATATATTTTTTTAAAAGTGTGGCAATCTGGGACTGCAGCGGTAAACCTATTGCATAGCATTTTTTATCAACTTATGCAATTATAATTTTTTATGTATTTTGTACCATGGCAACATGGTAGGCGGAGTGGGGGGTGTTAGGGTTTATTTTAGTTACGGAATTTCTTGTTTGAAATTAAACTCTTTGCTTGCTCATTTCTCAATAATGCTAAAAGTAATAAGCACCACGAGATTAATACCCCTTCTCTAATTTGTTAGTGGTCAACTGGGCCCACGTCGGGACGGAAACAAACGAAAACAAAAGACGACTCAGCAGAAACAAAAGATTAATAAAAATTATAAATTTGCCTTAAAATTCTATTTTTATTAGAATAAAATAAAGTACTTATACATAGGTACGTTTATTATTACGTTCTGATTAGTTATAGGTAGTTAGGAAAGGTATATACAAATCTTATATGGATTTGTTTTATCTATGTATTTACTTCAGGTATTATAAGTGGCGTCACATACCTAATTTTATGGCCGTGTGGGAATTAACGTTATCCAAAAAAGTACCTAGTTAGACCTACATTTCCAAAATTGTTTATTAATTATTTATGGTAGGTATACCTACATTTTAAGTTTAAGACATGTTTTCGGTTTTAATCGCGTGGTGTTTATTACTTTTAGCATTGTTTCAACGGTTCAGTGCGGAGTAGGGCATGCAATATCGGAAGGTTTTCAATCTCGGGGCGATATCGATATTAAGAGCTCAATCCCGGGATCCCGGGATTGATACTGGAATTTTAGATATCGTTAAAAAAGCGAATTTAATACAATAAAAATGTGTTAAATAAAAAATATTTAATATATTTAAGACTCTAGTGGTTTCATTACGTAAATAAGTTACCCCGAGGGCCGTCCACCCCATCATTTTGGAAATATGGCGGACAAATAGCCTAAACCCGAAAGTGTCTAAACTTTCGCGCCAAATTCTAGGCGCACCACTAAAATGAAGTTAGCAGAAAAATTTTACATGCGAGCTTGTATAAAAAATACTTGTCTTAAAAATTGCAATGAATCACGTTACTTTTATTGTTTTAAACATTTTACCAATTCCCTACGCTTCTAAATCTTTACAGATCTCTTCCTCAGGGGTAGACTAATTTGGGTTTAATTTTAATAGTTCCATTCAATCATTCCATGAGGAAAAATTTAGCTAAAAACCTTAATTTATACCCAAATAGTAAATTGCTCAAATCTCGATATCGGATCACTCAATCCCGGGATTATAATATCGAACTTTTGCGTCCGAGATCCCGGGATTACGATATCCCGGGATCCCGGGATTCATGCCCTAGTGCGGAGCGAGCGGATCGGAGCGTAAACACCACGCAATTAAAACCGAAAAATATCTTTAATTTCAATACAACATCGCGAAAACAGAAGAAAAATCTGTACCCACATTTTTTTGATAAATGCTTTTCAAAAATTTGCACCCGACAGGACTTGGACCTGCAACGTTTACATTTCGTGTACTGCGCTAACCAATTGCGAACTTGCAAAAACCAATTTGATCTAAGATTCTCAAATAGAGTAGGTATTGGTAGTTATAAATTTAAAAAAAAAATACCAACAAATAATAACAGACATTTTATGTGGTGATTTACATTTGCTACATATTAAATAAGTTTTCCCTTGCTACCTAAACATAAGATACTAATAGAAATACCTAGATAAAGTCGATAATTAAAATTATTTTGACGGAAAATTTACCACATAATCTGTTTTGTAGGTAATGCCTGTTATTTTCCACTTAAATACCTAGATATTTATATACATACTAGCTGACCCGGCAAACGTTGTTTTGCCTTATAAATTATAGATAGTAGCCGATTCTCAGACCTACTGACTACCCATATAAAATTTGGTAAAAATCGGTCTTGATATTTCGGAGGAGTACGGTAACTAACATTGTGACATGGAAATTTTATATATAAGAAGATGTTTCACTCACACATTAGTCTCGACCTAATGAAAACTCAGGACTTTCCACGCTGGCTCAGTAACGTCATAATCCGAGCTATGTTCCCGGTTGCATACCTCTTGGGAGCCCGGGGTCTCCTTTCCTACTTTGACTTCTCCACTTCGCACGATCTTCGGCATCCCGCGTAGTGAGGCCATTTGAACCCATATCCGATCTTACCACGTCAAGCCAGCACTTCTTGGGTCTTCCCAATCTGCCGCGACCGGGCGGAGGCGCCATAGCAAGACATTTGTTCCTCGCGTAACTAGCTGGTTTTCGTAAAACGTGACCGTACCACGGACATGAAGGCTGCCTCTGATGCAGGAGTTTCGCATCACTCCACAGTGTGGAGTGGAGAGGAGTCCACACATTCAGCGCAGCACTTCATCTCCATGACATGCAGTTCCTGCTTATGTCGCTCAAGCACTGGCCACATCTCAATATCATACAGACGGACAGGCTTAATGATTGTTTTAGAGACCCTAGAGCTGCGTGAGCGACTGAAATCTTTCGTTGATTACTCGGGTTCTGCTTGTTGGATGTTATGTATACCTACCACGACATTTCTTTTAAAAAGAACTACCTAATAGTGAAAACCAAATTTCAATCGGTTACCCGGTAAAATGTACCTAACTAAATGTTAACAAATCGAGTTAATTTATAAGTGTAACGCCATAATTGTACATAGGGAAAGTTGAAAAGCATCCTTAGTGAAGTACAACTTTCTTTAGCTGTGATAGAGCTTATAGAGCCAATATTAGCGTTTATACAATTGTATAGTAGTCGGCAGATTAGTTGAAACAAAATGGCGGATGCGCAAAAGTCGATTTTTCATAGAAAGCGCATGTAAAATGTACTGCGCGAACTTTCCCCTTCCACGCCTAAACCGTGCCGGTCACTATAATAGTTTACGTAAACTCATCGTAAATCGAACTTCGGGTACCTACTGCTAACTACTTGGTTATTTTCTTGTTCGTATAGTGGTGTGGCTCACCTAGTGTTAGAGTTTTCAGGTCGTGCTACGGCCTCTAACTTGACCTAACGACTGCTATCTGAGATAATTGCTTAACGTGCCTTCCGAAACACGGAGGAGCTCGTGAAAGTAAGTTTTTGCCACACAAATTATCGGTCGCCCTTCCAAGTATTGACCGCGCCAAGCGTTGCTTAACCCGCACGATTATTCGAGATCGGCAGGTACAGCTAGGCCAATGAACTCCTTAACTAAGTAATACTAACTACTGAAAACTGCATGGTGCAGTAAGTAAGCAATAAGTAGGTGTACATCTAGAGGTAGGTATGCATTCTTCAATCTACGTCATTTATTTGGGTCCGTTCCGTTTCCCCCCAATTCCGTTTCCCCCTGTTTCGATTCCCCCCGAAAAATATTTATTATAGGCACCTATGTATTTTGGTCGATCGAAAGACGATCGGAGTAGAAACAAAAGACGATCGAAATGGAAACAAAAGACGATAAAAATGGAAACAAAAGACGATCGAAATGGAATTAACAGACGATCGAAATGGAAACAAAAGACGATCGAAACGAAAACAAAATACGATCGGAATGGAAACAAAAGACGATCAGAGTGGAAACAAAAGACGATCGAAAGGGAAACAAAAGACGATCGAAATGGAAACAAAAAACGATCGAAATGGAAACAAAAGACGATCGAAACGAAAACAAAAGACGATCGAAATGGAAACAAAAGACGATAGAAACGAAAACATAAGACGATCGAAATGGAAACAGAAGACGATCGAAACGAAAACAAAAAACGAACGAAATGAAAAAAAAGACGATCGAAATGGAAAAAAAGATGATCGAAATGGAAACAAAAGACGGTCAAAATGGAAACAAAAGACGATCGAAATAGAATTAAAAGACGATCGAAATTGAAACAAACGACGATCGAAACGTAAACAAAAGACGATCGAAATGGAATTAAAAGACGATCGAAATGGAAACAAAAGACTATCGAATCGTATCGTATTCGGGTACCTACTGCTAACTACTTCGTTATTTTCTTGTTCGTATAGTGGTGTGGCTCACCTAGTGTTAGAGTTTTCAGGTCGTGCTACGGCCTCTAACTTGACCTAACGACTGCTATCTGAGATAATTGCTTAACGTGCCTTCCGAAACACGGAGGAGCTCGTGAAAGTAAGTTTTTGCCACACAAATTATCGGTCGCCCTTCCAAGTATTGACCGCGCCAAGCGTTGCTTAACCCGCACGATTATTCGAGATCGGCAGGTACAGCTAGGCCAATGAACTCCTTAACTAAGTAATACTAACTACTGAAAACTGCATGGTGCAGTAAGTAAGCAATAAGTAGGTGTACATCTAGAGGTAGGTATGCATTCTTCAATCTACGTCATTTATTTGGGTTCGTTCCGTTTCCCCCCAATTCCGTTTCCCCCTGTTTCGATTCCCCCCGAAAAATATTTATTATAGGCACCTATGTATTTTGGTCGATCGAAAGACGATCGGAGTAGAAACAAAAGACGATCGAAATGGAAACAAAAGACGATAAAAATGGAAACAAAAGACGATCGAAATGGAATTAACAGACGATCGAAATGGAAACAAAAGACGATCGAAACGAAAACAAAATACGATCGGAATGGAAACAAAAGACGATCAGAGTGGAAACAAAAGACGATCGAAAGGGAAACAAAAGACGATCGAAATGGAAAAAAAAGACGATCGAAATGGAAAAAAAGACGATCGAAATGGAAACAAAGGACGATCGAAATGGAAACAAAAGACGATCGAAACGAAAACAAAAGACGATCGAAATGGAAACAAAAGACGATAGAAACGAAAACATAAGACGATCGAAATGGAAACAAAAGACGATCGAAACTAAAAAAAGATAATCAGAGTAGAAACAAATTTTGACAGACAGATCTTATAGTGGGGTATATTATATTAACTTATATTTGGGTTTAAAACCACAAATAATTTGTTTAAAGACATTTAAAAAATTAAATAATGAACATCGTAAAACATTTAATTATTGTGTATTGACCACCTATTTAGATGTTTCAGGGTTCCGTACCCAAAGGGCGAAAGAGAAACCCTATTGCTGAGACTTTGCTGTCTGTCTGTCTGTCCGTCTGTCACCAGGCTGTGTCTCACGAACCGTAATTTCAACCGCTGGACGGTTGAAATTTTCACATAAGATGTGTTTCGGTAGTCGTTACAACAACAAATACTAAAAACAAAATGAAACAAAATTTTAAGAGGGGCTCCCATACAACAAACGTGTTTCAAAAACAACATGGAGTTTTATTACAATGTGAGGTTTATTTATTTTCCATTACGATCGTCTTTTGTTTTCGTTTCGATCGTCTTTTGTTTTCGTTTCGATCGTCTTTTGTTTCCATTTCGGTCGTCTTTTGTTTCCATTTCGATCGTCTTTTGTTTCCATTTCGATCGTCTTTTGTTTCCATTTCGATCGTCTTTTGTTTCCATTTCGATAGTCTTTTGTTTCCATTTCGATCGTCTTTTAATTCCATTTCGATCGTCTTTTGTTTACGTTTCGATCGTCGTTTGTTTCAATTTCGATCGTCTTTTAATTCTATTTCGATCGTCTTTTGTTTCCATTTTGACCGTCTTTTGTTTCCATTTCGATCATCTTTTTTTCCATTTCGATCGTCTTTTTTTTCATTTCGTTCGTTTTTTGTTTTCGTTTCGATCGTCTTCTGTTTCCATTTCGATCGTCTTTTAATTCCATTTCGATCGTCTTTTGTTTCATTTCGATCGTCTTTTGTTTTCGTTTCGATCGTCTTTTGTTTTCATTTCGATCGTCTTTTTTTTCGTCATATTTTTCGGGGGGAATCGAAACAGGGGGAAACGGAATTGGGGGGAAACGGAACGAACCCATTTATTTTTTAATTTATTCACTTTTGACAAGAAAGTTCGATAATCAGCGAGAGATAATAATAGGTCTTTACCTATGAAGTTGCCGTTTTTCAGTACTGGACTACTTCAAATAAAAATATAGTTTAGAATAGCTTTGTATTTTAAATTCAAATTAATTTTGTTTTAAAAACATGACATTCTTTTTACAAACTCAGTCTTTTGTTTAATGATTAGCGTTGTATTTTCATTACATTTGAACATTTTTCGTCATAATGAAAACTGCCTAAAAAGTTGATGGTTACTGTTTGGTGGTCTAGTGCGGGGGTGCTTCACCATAGCTTTTTACAAAACGGCATGAGCATTACTGCAGATGTGTACTGTGAAGAACTGGAGACAATGATGGGAGAAGCATGCACATCTGGAACCAGCTTTGGTTAATCGGTCGTCCCCACTGCTCCTTCACAACGACGCGCGACCCCTATACTGCACAACAGACAGTCTCCAAGTTGCAAGAGCTAGGGTAGGAAGCTCTCCCTCACCCGCCATACTCACCAGACCTTGCACCTACCGACTATAACTTTTTCCAAAATTTAGATAACATTAGAGTGGGTAATTTAATTGCACGACGTTACACACAGCGCAATCTAGCCCCAAACTAAGCACTAGGCTTGTACTATGGGTACTAGACGACGGATATACTACATATTATACTTTTTTTTTTTTGTAAATACATACATATGATACATAGAAAACACTGAATATGAATGTCCTAGGACATGTTGGTTTCCTCACGATGTTTTTCCTTCACCGTAAGAGCGATGTTATTAGCGCACATACCTTTTTCTTAAAGAAAAAGACATTGGTGCGCGGTCGGTCTGAATTCGAACCCACGACTCTCAGAATGAAAGCCGGGGTATCTACCACTAGACCAACACCGCTCAATTCCCGAGAGGCGGTACAAAATGCTTTTGAAGAATTTGTTGAATCCCGTCTAGCTGATTTTTACAAGAAGGGCATCAATAAATTGCCAATGTGTTGGCAAAAAAGCGTTGATTGCATGGGTAATTACTTTGAATAACAGAAATAAAAAAGTTTGAACAAATAAGTACTTTCACGTTGACGTTTTGTATTCCATACAAAACGGCAACTTCATAGGTAAAGACCTAATATAAGAGGATTTTCATAATAATATTTTAATAAATTACTTAGGTAAGCACTTCTTAAGGTGGATTTACACCAAACGAACAAAAAACTAGGGCTAGAACAAGAACATTCTTAAAATGTTCTAAGTTTAGAATCTTTGTGAACGTTGATAGACAGAATAGCGAATGAATGCTCTATATCATTTGACTAGCAGTGCCCGCGACTTCGTCCGCGTAGAAAAGTGACTTTCAGGATTTGTTTATTTATTTCTTCTCATCTGAGCGATGTTCCCGGTTGCATCTCCCTCGGGAGCCCGGGGTCCGATAAACCCCAAATTGTTTTTTTTTATTTGGGGTCGGCGCAGTCGGTAAGTCATCATTGACCATACCTGCTGCAATTAGATTTGGCAATGTTTTTACGGCCGGCCGCCTGCCTGACACCAACCCTCTTAGGGATCAAGCAGTTTATCCGCCACCGCGCGGGGAGTACTTAAGGTTAGCTAATCTCCCTCAGATCCCTTAGTCGCCTTTACGACACCCACGGGATGAGATGGGGTAACCCTATTCTATGCCGGGGCTACACAGCTAATGTCGGGGCTACACAGCTAGATTTGTTTATTTATTATTCTGTACTTATAACATCTGTACAAAAATTATATAATACAAAATCCAATTAGATACGGAAATTGACAACAATAACTAAAAACGGGGCAAGTGCGACACTCGCGCACAAAGGGTTCCGTACCACTATCACAATTGGATACGGAACCCAAAAATGGTTTACAACAACCAGTTTTTAAATTTTATAGGAAAATATGAAATATTTATCTTCGATTCTTACTCCCATCAAACGACCGAAACACTCAAAAAAAAAACCTTGGCACAAAGAAAATCTGAAACATAAAAGAAACTCTTTGGTAAGTAAGGCAGACTGGTATATTTGACAGATAGGGCAGCCATTTTGAATTCCATGACCAACTCGATTTGTCCTGACCAATCAGAAGCGACCTCACATTGTACGAAACTCCTTGTTATTTTTGAAACACGTTTCTTGTATGGGAACCCCTTTTAAATAATTGTTTTATTTTGTTTTTAGTATTTGTTGTTGTAGCGGCAACCGAAATACATCTTCTGTGAAAATTTCAACCTTCTAGCTATTACGGTTCATGAGATACAGCTTGGTGACAGACGGACAGACGGACGGACGGACAGACAGACAGACAGACAGCGAAGTCTCAGTAATAGGGTCCCGTTTTTACCTTTAGGTACGGAACCCTAAAAAGACGTTTGTTGTATGGGAGCCCCTCTTAAATATTTGTTTTATTTTGTTTTTCGTATTTGTTGTTGTAGCGGCTACCGAAATACATCCTCTGTGAAAATGTCAACCGTCTAGCTATAACGGTTCATGAGATACAGCCTGGTGACAGACTGACAGACGGACAGACAGACAGCGAAGACTCAGTAATAGGGTTTCGTTTTTACCCTTTGGGTACGGAACCCTAAAAAAGAAGTATTAAAAAGTATCGCTGAGCACAACCGCTTTGCAGGGAGCCGACCGCGCTCATACATGCCCGTGCAATACTTAATACCTACTTATTTGGTTGCAACATACTCGCGATATCTTTTGAATGAAATGTCCGAATTAAATAATTTAAAAGGTCCTAGAAAAGTATTGAATTCGTCTTGAATATGAAGTAATTTATTTTGATAAGGATTAATACCAAGGTACAAAATAAAAGGTTATTAAAGCGACGGCATTTTAATTATTTACAAAAATTACAAAAACACTTATTGTGAGATAACTACAATAGTTAGACATATGGTGTCGCGATGTATTTTGTAGACAATTACATGTTCTACAAAGTTGTAGTACATAGTTTTGTCCTATATCCAATAGTTTTCACAGCGCACGCGCCGTAAGGAATGTTTTGGTCATTTTTTTCACACCTTGTGTTACATTATTGAACTTTTAGTAAGGATCCCTATTTTTTTTGAAAATATAATATAGCCTATAGCCATCCTCAATAAATGGACTATCTAACACCGAAAGAATTTTTCAAATCGGACCAGTGGTTCCTGAGATTAGCGCGTTCAAACAAACAAACAAACAAAAAAACAAACAAACTCTTCCGCTTTATAATATTAGTATAGATAGAATGGTGATAGAATGAGCATTCGCTCGTTTGGTGTACATCCACGTTTACGTAATGTTAGACCACAGTTTCACATAGTACCTACATAGATGGCTCCTCGCGGCGGTCTTAGAAGGTACGACTACAAGGTTTGTGTCTCTCTCTGTGTGTGTGTGTATGTTTGTTGCTGCTTCATCCAGTGGGAATGGAATATCGGGAATTAGGTACGTGGGTAAAACCGCAAAGCGCTGCTTATTGAGGTCTCCTAGATAGATTGATGGTAGAATACTTTATTTCTATTTTAAGTGCTTAAGCCTGTAGGTACTGGAAAATACTTCTGCAAGACAACGCAAGGCGTCGATTTGGCTCCGCTGGTCACCAGTCAGGTCTGCAGTTTCATATTGTCGTATAATGGGAGAGCTATGTTGCAAGTTTTCAGCTTACTTCAAATACCTACCCAAAAATGGATGCCAGCTCTCGGACCATCTAGTACCTACTCACCTACTTGGTTTTAGGTAGTAGGTACTCCACTAAAATTAAAATAAAATTAAATGTGGCACTCGGGGACTGCCGCGGTAAAGCTATTATACCTAGCATTTTTTATCAACTTTTGCAATTGTAATTATTTATTTATTTTGTACCATGTTGCCATGGTTACCATGGCAACGTGTGTGGGGGGTGTTAGGTTTTATTTTCGTTACGGAATTTTTCGATTCGGTCGCCGCGCTCAAAACCCGCGATATAAAAAAAAAAAAAAATATATATATATATATATATGTTTTTATTACAGCAAACAAACTACAAACTAACAAATTAACAATATTACTTTAAACTTTAGTAAACAATATTAGTTAACAAATAAGTTAAATTTTATCTTAAATATAAAACACAGTCCGTAAGCAACAGTAGTGTTTGCTGGATGAGGGTATTAAATAAAAGTGTTGACGGTGGCACCCACACTAGATTAAATCTGTGTCGTGGATGTCAGAAATTGATTTCTATTTAAAATTAACCTCGTCGGTGAAATAGAATATGTACATTACTTTATAAATCCTTTTACAATTTTATAAGTAGTTAATAGTAGTATAATATATAAGTAATTGTGTAACGTCATAATGAACTTACTTTCAATAATTGTAAATATTATGCAATGTGGAACAATAAAATATAAAATAAATATAAATAAACAATAATATATACCTACGCTAGTTTACTATAATATAAATATGATGACAAAATAAAGTAAAAAATAATACTGTAAATAAATAAATAATAATAACTCTTTTTTTTTTTTTTTTTTTTTTTACTCAAGTTGAGACTTCCAAAATTTTCTCTGTACAGTCATAGTCTAAGCTATTCAACCATTTTGACAACACAATTTTAGCCTTATGAAAGCAACAAAGTTTCAAGTCACATAAAACTACAACCTTATTGTAAATAAAATGACAAATAAATGGATTAAAGCGACGGGCAAAAGAAGTATTAACTTTAGGAATAGACAATTTGAAAGTTCTGCGAGCAAGCATGTCCTGGTAGAACTCTGAATTTATTACAGACCTATGTACCTTTAGCGCAACATTTGCGATAAACAATTGACGGATCGTAAGTAGGCCAGTCTCAGTATAAACGTCAAATGTAGGATATACTATATAAGCTATGCAATAGCTTAAAAAATATTATTCCTTTGTTCGTATTCTTACAGTTACTACTGTTCTATTTCGTTCGATTCTGACAGTCCTTTTATGTCCAATCTTGGATGTAGACGAGGTCTACGTCCAACATTGGGCGGAGTGATTTGGATGGACGGACGGACGGAGAGACTCCTGACAGTCTTGAGCTCCCGACATCCAATCTCGCCTTGCGTCGTCCTTTCTTCTCATTGGTGGTAAATTTATTCAATTCAAATTTAGGTACTTATTAAATTTTTTAGTCGAATTCCCAGTTTTTAAATAAGATTTTTAGAGAAAACAACCGTGCTAGTTTTAATAGTATAATCAAATAACTTAAAACTATTCGTCTGCGCCGCCATTTGAATACGAGATCTACTAATGCTGCTTGTTATTTATTTATAGAGGGCACTGTCGTGGCTCACACTAGCCGCTGACCATTATAATGGACGGTAGCAGTAATTTTGTATGAGAGAAGAACAAGTGCCGAGGAACAATTATATAAGGTAAGCTGTGGCTCATAGAATTACAACTGGTCTCTATAGAGCTAATCTATGCTGTGGTCATACTTACTTGCTTAGCTATTGCTTAGCTTAAGTCCACACGTATCTAGTGCAAATCATAGAAATATTTCCAACAATATGCTTTACATGCTTGTCCACACTGCGAGTTCGAGGCTCCTGTGCTATTTTTAAAGCCACATTTTTTATTGAAAATATATCTAAGCATGCCAAATGCTGCATTTAAAATCTAGTAAACATTACAAAAGAGATAGGGGATAAAGGAGCGGTAGGTTCTAGCTTAGCTAGGTGCATTGAATTTCGGAAAGAAAAGCCTAACTAATATTTCCTTAGTTACAAAATCATAGTATAATGAGAAAATTATATCTTTAACTCCTATTTCATAAGAGTAGCATGATCAATTATCCATTGCGTGTATGATCCAACAGAAGTAGCCACGACGGGTATTTCATCATCAGCATCCCTTTCCCCAAACGCCAGTATACCCGCCAAGGTATTAGAGTAGTACACAGGACCGCCAAGGTCCCTGGCGTCAAAGTCTCTGCCACTGTAGTACCCTTTGCCAAGGCACATCATGTTCTCTGTGATGTACTCAGGTTCGTCAAGGGTAAGGTAGGTGAGAAGGCAGGTGTCATGATGTGTGACAAAGAGCTCGATTCCGCCAAGGTTTCTGTAGGTGTCTTCATTTTGGTTCTGTAATTGAAAGGACACATAATAAGAGAGGAACAAGAAAAATGGACAAAAGTAATGGTACCCAAGGGGAAGCAAAAGAAACAAAGGGAGACCGATGATACCTTGGGAAGACTACATAAAGACAGTTGCCGGACCGGTCTGGACCCGAGTAGCAAAGACAGGGTGAAATGGAAAGACAGACAAGCTGTGGTAGACGATTAATAATTAATTAATAGGATATATAGTTTTAAGTTGTATTTTATCAAGTAGCAATAAAGGCTTATTTTATTTTATTTTAATTGAAAGGAAGTTGATAAGGTCAAGATCTGAAGGTGAGCGTTTGACAGTCATTCTCATGAATTATACCCGTTTCGACTTGACAATAGAAATTAGAGTATACTTAGTCGGTACGTAAGGCTTTCGCTGCAGTTACAGCAACCACTATAAGCGGTAATAACCACATTATTACTGGTATATGACACCAAGAGAGACACGTACTTAATATATAGTTCTGAGTAAACTATCTACTATCACTAAGGGATAGTTTCCTAATTTGTTGTTGTGTGTAACAGTTATGGGTGACAAAATCCTGCAGGAAGCAGAATTGTGAAAGCATTTGTTTCAAAAATTTCAATTTAAACTTACTATAGTTGTACCCCATCCAGCAACTTCAACTGGCAATCCAAAAGGCAGTTCAATACCCTGCCCCAGGATTGGTATTTGAGTAATCGTGACACCATTCAGAGTAAATGCCGTCAAAAGCTCAATCACTGCGATGTCGGAGTCTCGCCCGAGGACTCCGAAGTTGGGGTGGATATGAGCGTACCTCACTTCGACAAGGTCGCCTCCAGTGTTGCGGTACGATGCACCAGCACGGATGCGCCGGTTTTCAGCTAAATATAGGCTGAAATCAAACCAGTCGGTCAACTATCATACCTGCTGCTCAAGAGACACCGATTTGAATGACTGTTCAAAAATATGGGCTTCGGGTTGAATGCAATGACACCGCAAGTCGACGTCGGCTAGTATTTGCGTGGTAGGTCTCCAAGATTGATATAGAAAATGGAAATCTAGAATAGTAAGACCATAAATGGAGAAGTCGTGGGAGTTAAAAGATATTTTAATACAAAATAACTTTGATGGTGCGAAAGTTTTTGTAATTCATTAATAAATTATTAATATTTTAGAAAGTTTTGCAACCAAGAAAAATACATCTACTCCAGTGCCGGTGAACCTGGACTGAGTAACGTGCGTTGTTAGTTCGAATTCGTTGACCATGCTTTGTGTATAAAGATGTATTTTTCCGTTATATATTTCTAGTTTTTTATTTATTTTGCAACTGGCATTCATTGCATTTTTTGTTAGAGATACGTTTTCATAATCTGATTTTTCAAACAAAGCTGCCTAGAACAATATTTGAGCATGTTTTCACTAGCTTAAAGCCCATTGTAGTACTAACATTTTGAGCAAACATGTTTGGTCAACTGGTTGTTCGAGGACCAACCCAATATCACCGCGTACCAACCCAATATTAATATTAAAAGATCAAGGCCCAACCATGCTAGCCCAGATATTAAGGCTAATACGTACGGTCCATAGAAACAGCTGGCAGAAGACAGGATATGGTAAGTAGTGATAATGCTGGCGGCACACTGTTGGACCCATAGTGCACCAACTCTGACCTCCACTTGTGCCAGGCTCGGGTAGTCTTCTATCTCAGCTATCCAACCCAAGTCACATGGCTGCTCTGCTTCTTCAGCATAGGTTTGCAGAAGTCCTAGAATAATAATAATAAAAAATAATTTAAAAAAATCAAAAACCTTTGCACTTACAACTATGTTTACAGAAAAATAAAAATAAATAAAGAAATCGACAAAATAGTGATAAAGTTGCGCATTTTCAAAATAACAATTAATTGGACTCATAGCCCCCAAACTAGGCAAGCCTGTATCTTGGGTGGCAGGGATCCTCCGTTAGAATGTTAGATAATCATATTCAAGTCTCCCAGGGTTCCAAAGTGTTCATTATATTTGGGACAGCTAAGACCTAAATCTCGGGGGCGGGCGATACGATCTTCTCAAATCATTGCTTTGCCTAATTGTCTGCTAGGTACTTGAAACCCTTTTTTCCATTTTACCGCCGGATGTTCGTTCACCGTAGAGGCAGACTTAAATACGACACCGTTTGTAGAAGAGTTCCCTGAGACCCATACTAATGGTTTCACTTCCTCATTTGCACTGCGAGAGATTGAAATCAGTTGCCTGTGACTGTATTTCCTGGCGAGTAAAATTTGGGGTCGTCAAATAGTGATCCTTCCCCTACCTTCTTTCCTTTTTCGGGTAGGTACCTTCTATAGGTCAGTGTGCTTATAGACCGCATCAACACTTGCCATCAGACGTGGTAGAGGAAAAACACTGTCTTAAAAGCTATACAAAAAAATAATTACGATTACCAGTAAGAATTACAAGTGCCCAGATAAGTTTCGCCATTTTGTCGTGTTGTTACCGCGTTTCTAATCCTTCAATATAATTGTAACCATTTATAAGTGGATTTGTTTTATCGAGATTTATAACTAGGTATTACAAATCTTGATCAATGTGGTTTGGGGTTCCGTCGATTGATCCTTTCTGATGATAACAGAACAGGCTTCCAGTATGACGTGACCCCCAGCCAGTTTCTTAAACCTTTTATTCTTACTAATATTATAAATGTAAAAGTTTGAGTGTAAGCAAGAAAACGAGTTTATTTCTTACATCGTCGTGTACAACGAGTATTTGTTTTAAAGCGCTAGCGATGATAATCCGGTGGTATCGAGTTAGAAATCCCACATTGACTTAAAAAAAAACATTACTTATTAATTATTTCATTTCTTTATTTTTCAACTTCCAATTTTTACTCATATTTTTTTCATAACCTAATATTAACAAAGTTTTAATAAAAAAAATATTGAAGATTACCTCAACAAACATTTGTAAATACCTACATCCAAACTTTACCTTCTGATAATATAAGTATTGTACTGTGCAAAATTCCACACTTAATGCTTAAGCGGTGGCCCATTGAAGCACCGACCGTGCATGGTGCTACATTAAATGTATAAAAATCATTATTCTACTGAACTTTTATCTTAGTTATTTATAAGGTGATTTATTTATCGAAATAATCAGTGAAATATTATGTTTATTGATGAATATCACGCGTAAATCATAATTTGATTACATTACTCCTTCACTCATTTATAATCCAAAATTCCCAATAACATAAAATTAAATAGGAGTAGGTAGAGTTCGCGGCTGATAAGGTTCCGTTTTCACAGGCCGGCTCGGAGAGGAGAGCAGATTTTTTATCACGTTTAAAACAGAGCTTTGAACTATTGTAATAAGGTTTATTTTTACTTGTCACTTCTTTTATTATTGAGATTGCTCCCAAGCAATCTCTAAAGGAAGTGACACGTAAACCTTCTGTTACAATACCTAATACAAAATTCTGCTTTAAGCGTCGTAAAAAATCTGCTCTCCTCTCCGAGCCGGTCTGTGTGAACGGAACCTAAGTCAGCCCTTCGTGATCTGCGCGTGACTGGTGGCGCCACTGCCTTATTCTCATCAGCTACTTGATTCCGTAAAAAAATTGCACAATTTTAACAGACAGCGAAGTCTCAGTAATAGAGTCCCGTTTTTACCCTTTGGGTACGGAGTACGGAACCTTGTGAAAAAGTGAAAAAAGGTTAGTTCCGATTTTTGACCACAAGCAAACGTATCTGGCGCGCACTCTAGGTTGGGTTTATTTGTTACATGTGAACACAGAAGTCAAGTAGCAATTACTTCAACGATTAGATTACAGTTTTCGACATGTTAAGAGCTTAGAAACGTATTTTCTTCCTGAGTATTTCCTCAAGGGTATAGGTACTTAATAATAATATTATTATGATAAAGAGGAAATATTTGTATGTTTGTGTGTGTGTGTGTGTGTGTCTGTATGTTTGTTATGAATTAACTCAAAAAATACTAGACCGATTTCAAAAATTCTTTCACTATTAGAAAGCTACATTCACCCTGAGTATGATAACTTTTGATCGTGATATTCCCACGGGATCGGGACTTACGCGGGTTAAACCCACGGGACGCAGCTAGTCTCTTATATAAATACTAGCTGACCCGGCAAACGTTGTTTTGCCTTATAAATTATAGATACCTAGTAGCCGATTCTCAGACCTATTGAATACGCATATAAAATTTGGTAAAAATCGGTCAAGCCGTTTCGGAGGAGTACGGTAACTAACATTGTGACATAGACATTTTATATATTAGAAGATGTACTAGCAGAGTAGGTACCTCGGTTTCTTTTTACTGCGAAACTAAATAAGTACGTTATTCAAAAAAATGCTCTGGAGACCATATTCACCAAGAAAACAGGGTCAAACCTACGTCTGACGAACTGAAACCTGTAGAGGAGAAAAAAAAACGAACAGATACCTAATGGTTTGTCAAATATAGCTTGATTCCTGTGATAGGTCTCCATAGGAATGGGGTAGTGTTTAATCGTTATCGGACCTATTCGATTATCAATTATTATTCCCTTAGATTTTAAATCGATAGCTACATGTTGATTACGGAATTTTGTAATAGCTTTACTGTACTTTAATATGCTTTACCACCGCGGCGATTTCGAGTAGTATCTATGTGTTTATGTTGCGATGTATGAATACGTGCGAATTGAAATCGGCGTTGGGGTGAAATAAACCACATACTAGTTACTTATTATAAAGGAATTGATTTATATTTAGATTTTTGTTAAATAATAAAAAGGATTCAAACCATAACAAGGCTTCGGCCATGTTGTGTTTTGCTTAGGAGGACAGTCTCCATTCTCTTTCTCCATACAAACGTAGTCGACGTTTTCCTCCTTGGATAAAGACATTAGAACTAATATGATTAAGCCATAAAACCTATATCTGTCATGACTATGCATCTACCTTTTGATTTTTTTCATTTTCAAATTAGAATAAAAAAAAAAATAGGTAGATGCATAGTCATGACAGATGTAGGTTTAATGGCATAAACATATTTGCTCTTAGTGTCTTTATCCAGGGAGGAAAACGTCGACTACGTTTGTATGGAGAAAGAGAATGGAGACTGTCCTCTTAAGTACATAGTAGTAAAAATTTACCTTTACTACTTTACTTTAGTCTACAAAGTAGCAAACTTGTTTAGTATACCTACTTTTAGTTTACCAAAGTAGTAGGTAATTGTCAGTGGTCAGATCAGGAGTGGTATTTTTGGACCGTTAGAAAACTCTTTCATATGCGAAAGGCCGCGGGTTAGCTCACGCACATGCACAACGAGCGAGAGCAAGCTTGCAAAATTCGAACTTTCGCGTACGAATTCAATTCCAGTGGTTCAAAAATACGGCTTCAGTTCACTGATCATATTTTCGATTGGCAAAATCACCAAAAAATTGGCAAAAATTGGAACGAAGTTCCTTATCGCGCGTTGCGTAAAGGGGCTAGACGGAAAAAATTAAGACCAAAAGTTGTAACGTTTACACTTTTTTCTTTGCTTGGAACTTCGTTCCATCCGGGTGTCCCTTGACACCTCTACTACTGCAAATGGATTTGGCATTGGATTAGATTTTTACGGCCGCCTGCTTGACTCCAACCGGCAACCCTCCTAGGGACCAAGAAGATTATCCGCTACCGCGCGGGGAAACTCGAGGTTACCTCGTCTCCCCAAGATCTCTTAATAGCATCACTATAATTACGCGAACAATTTTGCTAATGACAAACCAAGGGAGATAATCTCATAATAATATTATTTTTACAAACTACGAACTCATATTAATCTCGTTAAGTACACATCACATAGAAAAACGGTGTAGTATTATATTATTTAAGCTACGTATCAATGTAATAAATTGATAAAATAATTCATATGATTGAATTACGAACTTTGGAATACCGATATTTTGCATATTCATACCGATTTTTTATAGTTTGTGGTTTTTCCCTACCCTCGAGTGGGCGGGTCCCGCCGATGAAATATGACAATACGCTTGGTACAGTTAACCAAAAATAAATGCATTACTTCATTAGGATAATTGTGTCACAGGAATCAAGCTATATTTGAGAAACCATAATGAATGACAGATGGAAGCTTTTGTCAGACTTGAAGCAGAGACGCTTCGCTCACTCAGTTAATTTATTAAGAGCCTATCTAAAGCATAATATTATACTGGATTAGCAGTTTTTTTTTATATATTGAAACAGTGACATCTGGCAGAAAACAGTGGAACTAACTGTTCTGTTCAACAGACCCTGATTGTCTCAGAAACTCGTATAAGTACACCGCTACGGTCCTAGATGTCGGTTCCGCACACAAAAAGTTAAAAGTATAAATTTCAGTATTCCAGTTTATAGTATCTAATTAATTTAATTTATAATAATAATTAGTTCTCAATTCTGGTGTTTAAAAGGTTCTTGTGGTTATCAGATACCTACAATTTGTATTATGACGATTTTTCTTCTGTTCTCGCGATGTTGGATATAAATTAAAGACATTTTTCGGTTTTAATTAATTTTAGCATTGATTCAACGCTCAACGTTTCGAGACCTTTACAGGTTCCTTCTTCAGGATTGACTATCGATCTATCTATCAGGTAAACGTTGAGCGTTGAAACAATGGTAAAAGTAATATAAACATCAGGCGAAAATAACCGCAAAAATGTCTTTAATTTATGACGATTGTAATGTAAAACATGATCAGGATCACAAAAAAGGAAACGTTCTCGTAGTCATGTTTCTTCTAATCGTTTAGAAACTACACATCTTAACAGTTCACAATAGTCAATTTTGCTCTGATAAATTTGTTAATAACTAGCTATTCATATTAGATACGTAATAAAAATTATGAAAATCAAGAAATGGAATACTTAAAAATAACGACCAGAACTCGGAAAAGAGTATTACTTATAATAATAAATTAGGGTATATTAGGGGTAAAAATTTCTACAAAAAAGCCTAAAAATAATAACAAAAACTTATACAATATTCATAATTTTAATAAAAAAAAATTCAGAGATCCATTTTCAACAATCAACTTAAGCATTCTGCACGATCCAGTTACTGTAAGAACCAATCCTAGCACTGACTCCAGGGTACCATGGATCAGCGCAGTCGAAGCCCCAAGAGGTAAGACCAACGAGAGCCGATGTCACTGGGTTGGACGAAACTTGGTAAAGCGGGCCGCCGGAGTCACCTTGGCATGCATCACGTCCGCTTGCCCACGTGCAGATCATGTTAGTGGTGACTGTAGTTGGTGCGTAACGCTGCACGCAGGTATTGTGGTTCATCATGTATACGGTAACATGTAGAAGATTAGCAGAAGCCGGTCCGTTAGTCTGTTAATCAAATAAAAGTAGGTTAAGAAATGGAAGGAGGACTAATAGACTAGTAGACCACCAATGAGATGGAACATACGTCATTATAAGACACGCAGGACGAGATCGGATGTCGAGAACTTAAGATCAAGCTTAAACGAATGGATTGGACATAAAAGAACTGTATCGGATAGATGGAAAAAACCCACAGAGCAAAAAAAAGTACCATCGGAGTCATATCTTTTACACTTTATCTGCTTTAGACTCTGGACGCTCCCAGAACAAAGTTCCCCAGGTGTAGTTTTTATCCAACAAACGAGTAAAATACATTTCAAATTACTTAAAAAATACGGGTATTAGTGTAGCACTGTATGTATATTGCTCATGCTTTTTCGAGGTATTTAAGTATTGTGGTAGACATGTACTTACTCTAATTGCACCCCATCCGGCATGGATGACTGCTGTATTATCAGGCACGTTGTAATTCTGAGGTACAATAGCGACCTGCTGGATGGTATTTCCGAAGGTCAAGAACCCAGCGAGACGGATTATGCAGATGTCATGATTTATATTAGGAGGATTGAAACTTTGATGATTGAGGATTGACTGAACGTTGACGATTGTACCGCCAGTGTTACGGTTGGTGGCTCCAGCGCGGATACGACGGACTTGAGGGCCGGTGAACCAGCTGGAAAAGAAAGTTGGCATGTTTTTAAAGAGAGGTAGAATTTGATTTAAGAAAAAAAGCTTAGAATAGACTGTCAGTGAGCCTGAGCCATTGGTCAAAGCATTGATAAGTCGCAAAAAGAGATGCGTCGCCCATCAACCCCATCGTAGCGAATTTCTTTTAAATAATCACAGCATAAAATATGCACAATGACTCGCAACGCTACGGCGACGTGCTTTCACCCACGGTTTATAATTTTACGTAACGTTATTCAAGTATTTAAAAGTTATATTGCTAGACCAGAAAAAAAAAGAATAAATCTGTGCAAGAATTAAACTTGCTCTCTTAGCACATTCGGCCAATTCCCAAGTACAGTGCATTGAAAACACTTACGGGTCAAAATGTGAATGTGTGCAGTGAGCAGCCGATAGTATAGCGCTGTTAGTTATGATATTAGCACCACAGCTTTGGCTCCATGCGTTCTGACGAAAGAAATCCAGCTGGACGATGGTTGGGTATTGGTTGACGGTGGTAGGGGTACCGCCGACGATTCGGTTTCCTGAGCGAGCGTTGGCCAAATCGGCCGGATCGGCAACGATCACCTTAGTTGCGACATCTGGGAACGGGTTTGGGGCTGCTGCAGATAGCCCTGGAAAGAAACAACAAATATTCGTAAGGTAATCTAACGAATTAATCGGGAGGAGGGAACTCGTGTGGTCTAGTTGGAAAAGACATTAGGGTACAGACAAGAGTTCAAACCTCGCCGCGAATGAATTTTCGAAGATGTATTTTTCCTTTAAAATATTTCTAGTAAATCTGCCTAGAGGAATTAAAAACATAACATGTCTCTCCCAGAACACGTTTTCCTCTGGTCGTATTAGACGAGTATTAGCTGGTTGGAGGTAGCAAAAAGAAGGCCCAAAAATGTAAAAAAAAAACCTTTTTCCCATTTAAAAAAGAAACAATACTTACCAATGAGAGCCACCAGGGCGAGAACTGTTTTGAACGTCATCGCTATTATTTGCTGTTCGTCTTTGCCTTAGGTCTTTGCTGACAATGATATTCCATGATTTATTAATCAGATTTATATACGAAACGCTTATCTTTTAATTTGTTATGTTTTAGAATTCATGATTGATTTGGGTTTGTAAAAAGCAATAATCTAAATAATTGATATCTTTTTTATTTTGATAAGACGTTAATAAAATAATATTTTTCCTCGGTTTTCGCGATTTTTTTTAGAAATTAAACTTACATTTTTCAATTTCATTTTTATTATGTTTAGCATTTTTCAAACGTTTCGAGGACTTTACAGTGCTGTCTCTTTATTTGCCATTTATTGCCTAAACCTCTATACCAGTGGTTTTATTATGTTGACCGTCCGATTCTTTCTTCCCTTGGGGACCCTTCTCTGCTTTACTAACGGTTTGTAAGATATTCGAGTTGTTTCAACCGGCCCCTGTTTTAACTGTACCCAGTCTACCCTAAACATAATAAAAGCAACGCGCTTGAAACCAAAAACTAAAAAAACTTAATTAAAAAGAACTATCTATTTTTTTCTTATTTTTATTGCTCAAGCCATTCTTTAAATTGGGAGTTCACAGAACCCCCAATTTAAAGGTTTCTCCCGCGTAAGTCTCGATCCCGTGGGAATATCGGGATCAAAAGTAGCCTATGTTACTCAAGGGAATGTAACTTTCTAATGGTGAAAGAATTTTTGAAATCGGTCTAGTAGTTTTTAAGTTTATTCATAACAAACATACAGACGCACACACACACACATACACACACAAATACAAATCTTTCCTCTTTATAATATTAGTACAGATAGTATTGAAAAAGTCGTGTTAGTAACACTATTTACATCTCAGCGGCAGAACTGATTCGGCTGAAAATTTATGGGGAGCTAGATCTAGGAGACGGACATTTTTTTTTCTGTCTCCAAGGCGGAACAAAGTACGCCGGGTCAGCTAGTATACAATAAATGTTTGTAAGTAAAGAACAACTTTATTATTTTCTTAGTAGATGAGGGTTTTTCCTACGGATTTTTTAAAATATTTCTGCCTAAAAATTGGAAAAGCCGTTTTCAATAATTAGTAGGGGCTTAACTGATAAACAGTAATCGTCATTCGATAGGATGATCTAGATTACACGTAATTAATAGTTTAATTATTATAAATAGCAAGAAACGAGCCCGCACGAGCTCTAACGCGTAAAAGTTAATCCGAGCGATGTTGCCGGTTGCATCCCTCTCGGGAGCCCGGGGTCCGCTAAACCTCAAATATTTGGGGTTGGCGCAGCAGGTAAGTCATCACTGACCATACCTTCTGCTAATAGACTTAACAATATTTTTACGGCCGGCCGCCTGCCTAACACCAACTCTTCTAGGGACAAAGCAGTTTCTCCGCCACCGCGCGGTGAGAACTTAAGTTTTGCTAGCCCCCCCTAAATCCCTTAGTCGCCTTTTACGACACCCACGGGAAGAGATGGGGTAACCCTATTCTATGACGGGGATATACGGCGTACGCGATAAGTTAAAACCGACTTTTAAAATAGTTTTGAAATTAAACTCATTTTCGATTAACTATGTATTCAATTGATCAGGATCAGCCGTGTAGCCCCGGCATAGAATAAGGTTACCCGATCTCATCCCGTGAGTGTCGTAAAAGGCGACTAAGGGATCTGAGGGAGACTAGCAAATCTTAAGTTCTCCCCGCGCGGTGGCGGATAAACTGCTTGATCCTTAAGAGGGTTGGTGTCAGGCAGGCGGTCGGCCGTAAAAACATTGCCAAATCTAATTGCAGAAGGTATGGTCAATGATTAATGACCGACTGCGCCGACCCCAAATAAAAAAAAACTATTTGGGGTTTAGCGGACCCCGGGCTCCCGAGAGGGATGCAACCGGGAACATCGCTCGGATGAGAAGAGAAGAAGAATTGATCAGGATCAAGAACATAACAGATCACAGAGGCAAAGTCAGGTGCGTGGCTAGCTATTTTCTAGGCCTGAGCACTGAGCTTTAGGTACCTATTTAAAATTTGCCCTATTATAAGCGACTAGCTGCGTCCCGCGGTTTCACCCGCGTAAGTCCCGATCCCGTGGGAATATCGGGATCAAAAGTAGCCTATGTTACTCAGGGTGAATGTATTTTTCTAATGGTGAAAGAATTTTTGAAATCGGCACATTAGTTTTTGAGTTTATTCATAACAAACATACGGACAGACACACCGCAGCACTTGATTAAGGCAAAATCTTACTTACAAAACGCTAAATAAAGTTTATCACTTCGTAAACTTAAAGAGTTGTCAAGTTAAAGTAAAGAGATGTCAAATTAAATTTGAGTTTCAGGTTGTTTAAAACCATCATAACTTTACGTTAAAAAATGGCGGATGTTGAATAGCTGATTTTTGTCATTTGCGAAGAAAGTAAGAAATTTTACATTGACAAAAAATCTTTATTTTGACATTTAATTGACAGAAAAATATGAAAAATTGACAAAAAGAATGAACGATTTAGTTCAAAAATCATCCGAAACAGCACTGTTGCTAAAATAAAATATGAAAACGTTCGTAAAGCAAGGCGTTATATACCTACCGTTTGTAAGCAAGTTTTTTTGATTGATTGATTTAATTCTTTATTGCAACACCAAAAACAAAAAATTACAATAAAAAGAAAAACATAAACAACTTTATGTTTTTCATAAACAAAATCTAGGTGGCACAATGGGCGGCCTTATCGCTTAAAGCAATCTCTTCCAGGCAACCTTTGGATGGACAAGAAGCGAAAAAAGATGAAAGGTAGGGTGTTTGGACAGGAGAAAAGGTACTTGAAAATATAAAATAATAGTGTCACACATATACTAAAGGTAGGGGTGTGTATGGGGCCCACTAAGATCGTTGGGCCCAAGCCAACCTCACCTGCTAGCCGGTGCACCTGCTGAAAAACGGACGAGGCTCTGGCGCAGACTTTCCCTTCGGGGTTGGGAGGTCAGACGGCAGTCGCTCCCGTAAAAGTCGAAATATAGCCAAATCAAATATGGAAAGTACGAGAGAAAGATATGGCCACAGGGATAGGGCGCCGCCGCATAACGGCGCGCAGGAGTTTCGCCCGACTCCTGTGGCAAGTGGACTAGGGCTACCGTGCCACGGGCGGGCACGGTTAAAGACGCGAGCCCCGAAACTCCGCTTCGCAACCTGGAACATTGGCACGCTAACCGGACGCGCGAAGGAGCTAGCCGACGTACTTTCCAGGCGGAAGGTGGCCGTGGCGTTCCTGCAGGAGACTCGATGGAAAGGCAGCAGATCCCGGCTCATTGGGAATGGCTACAAGCTGATCTACACGGGTGCACCTGGTGGAGAGAACGGGGTGGCTGTGGTGCACGCTGAGGGGTTGCATGACGATATCTTGGAGGTGAATCGCTTTAGCGACCGACTTATGTGCGTGAAGGTGCTTATTGGAGGGGTTCCTACTCACTTAGTAAGTGCTTATGCGCCGCAGGTCGGTTGTAGCGACGCTGATAAGAGATCGTTTTGGGATAAACTCGGCGAGGTCCTTGGGGCCATCCCGTTGTCACAGGGAATCGTTTTGGGTGGTGATCTGAACGGTCATGTGGGTGAGATGGGGGTGGAATTTGAACGTGTTCATGGAGGCTACGGGTACGGCAGTCGGAATCGGAAGGGGAAGAAATTCTGCGTACGTGTGCCACTGCCGACCTGGCACTCGTGAACATATTTCAAAAAGAAGCCCGACCACTTGATCACCTACAGGAGCGGGGGGCGCGCTACCCAAATCGATTTTCTAATCACTAGGAGACACCATATCGGCAACGTGGCCAACTGCAAAGTCATACCCGGTGAGAGTCTCACTGCCCAACACCGTCTCCTTGTCATGGATCTCTGTGTAAAGACCAAAGACAAACGACCGGAACCATGTCAGCGCCGAATCAGATGGTGGATGCTTGATGAAGTCAAGTCCCAGATGCTCGCCTCAGCAATTGGCGACAAATGTGCTAATGCTGAAGGCGAATCGGTACAGGAACACTGGGACAGGATTCAAGTATCTATCGCTGATTCGGCGCGGTCGGTCCTCGGTATGTCTAAGGGAGGACGCAAGTGTGACAAGGAAACTTGGCGGTGGAACGACACAGTCCAGAGGGAGACTAGGGTGAAGAAAACCCTCTTTAAAAAGTGGCAAGCGTCCAACTCTCCTGAAGATCGCGACGCGTACAGGTCTGCCAAACGTGCCACAAAGAGAGCAGTAGCCAGAGCCAGACGGGACCACTTACAGCCATTGTACGATAAGTTGGAAACGTCTGAGGGGCAGAAGCTTATTTATAAGTTGGCACGTTCTAGGATCAAAGCGGCACAGGAGATATCCAAGTGCCGCTGTGTAAAAGATCCTAATGGCAACCTGCTATGCGAGGACCTCGCGGTGAAGGAGAGGTGGCGCTCTTATTTCCACGAGCTGCTTAATAAGCAGTATAAAGAGGTGCAGCCACCGGAACTCCCTCCAAATCTAGGACTTGTGCCACTGATAACGCCTGAGGAGGTGCGCAAGGCTCTTCGCTGCATGAAAAATCGGAAAGCTGTCGGCGCCGATGGAGTCCCCATCGAAGTATGGAAGGCTATGGGTTCTCGTGGTGTGGGCATCTTAACCAACCTTTTTAACCGCATACTCGAGACCGGCAGAATCCCCGCCCAATGGAGACTGAGTGTTATCACTCCAGTGTTCAAGGGCAAGGGATCTGTGCAGGAGTGTGGAAGTTATCGTGGTATAAAGGTCATGTCCCACACCATGAAGCTCTACGAGCGTATAGTTGACTCTCGGATCCGGCAGGAGTGCACTGTCTCGGAGGGCCAGTATGGTTTCCGCCCCGGTCATGGTACCATGGACCCTGTTTTCGCCCTAAGGATTGTTATGGAGAAATACAGAACGAAGAATACGCCTCTGCATTTTCTGTTCCTGGACTTGCAGAAGGCCTTCGACTGTGTTCCTCGCGTGATGATCTGGTGGGCGCTGCGGTCCAAAGGGGTGCCAGAAACTTATATTGAAACCATCAGGGACATGTACCGAAATTCCGATTCTGTGGTGCGAACTGCTGTTGGTGACACTAAATCTTTCCCCATTACAGTCGGAGTCCACCAAGGATCCGTTCTAAGTCCGTTTCTGTTTAGCGTAATACTGGACGCACTGTCCGTAATCATCCGAGACGCACACGAGCAGCCCCCGTGGATGCTCATGTATGCTGATGATATTGCGCTAGCGGACTCGGATAAGGGACGGCTTGGAGGCGTGTAAATGCGTGGAAAGAGTCACTTGAGAACGGCGGTTTGCAACTCAACGTAGCGAAGACCGAATACTTGGCTAGCAATACCACAGATCCCACACCTGTCTGCGTAGACGGTCACATGGTCGAGCGGACAGACCAGTTCAAGTACTTGGGATCTGTGCTTCACGAGTCCGGCGATATCGATTGTGACGTCAAGTCCCGCATTTCGGCAGCTTGGGCCAAGTGGCGAGAGGTAACTGGTGTCATCTGTGACCCGAAAATGCCGGTTAAACTGAAGGGACAGGTCTATAAAACGATCATTAGACCTGTCCTTCTGTATGGTAGTGAGGCGTGGCCATTGCTTGAGCGACATAAGCAGGAGCTGCGTGTCACGGAGATGAAGATGCTGCGCTGGATGTGTGGAGTGACGCGAAAAGACCGCGTCAGAAACTCCCGCATCAGTGGCAGCCTTCATTTTTTTTTTTTTTTTTTTTTTTAATAAATTCTAGTTACGTGGGAAACAAATGTCTTGCTATGGCGCCTCCGCCCGGCCGCGGCAGATTGGGAAGACCCAAGAAGTGCTGGCTTGACGTTGTAAGATCGGATATGCGTGCAAATGGCCTCACTACACGGGATGCCGAAGATCGTGCGAAGTGGAGACGTAAAAGTAGGAAAGCGGACCCCGGGCTCTCGAGAGAGATGCAACCGGGAACCACGCTCGGATGATGATGATATACTAAAGGTAGTGAAATACTTACACAAAATTTTAAGTTATTTTATACATATTATAAAATACAATAAACAATACATATATAAATATAAATAAAGTATATATTACAATATATATATATATATACATAACATACACATACATAATATACAATAAATAATCATGTATTATGAACCAACTTACAACCTAACGTTTTTCAGCACTAACAAGATGATGTGAATAAGAGCTATATCTACAAGCTAACAAGCGGCTATATATATTATGAAACGAGATTTTTGTAAGTAAGACCGTTAATGTATAACATAAATGACGTGGGTTATTCCACTTTAACTCCATACAAGTTTTAACGTCCATACATTGTGTCTACTTCGACTCTAAAGTTATATTAGGTACCTATGTGTTCATACAATTATTGTAAAAAAACTTTGAACGAGATCTAGTAAGTAGTTTTTTTTTTAATACGTCATAAAATTGTATACCGCAGTTGAAATTTCAAAACCAAAACTGTTGTATAGATAATGGGTACGGAACCCTACGTTTGCCTCGCACTTGGCCGGTTTTTTTAATTCGGTTAATAAATAGACAGGATGAGTCATTTACACCGGCGGCCTACATAATATGGGAATTCCCTAAGTATAATATATTATATTATATATATTCGAAAGAGACGCACAACCATAATATCCCTCTCGAGCGGGCCAGTTACAGGAGCCGAAGGCGACGATGTCTCTGGTTCTCTGGTTAATTTTGGTGGCATTTGCAAGGATACATTTCTGAAGGATGCAATGGAAATTGATTGGTCCCCGGTTATGGATAGTGGTTGCATTGATGACAAAATTGAAGCATTTAACGCTCTTATCACTCAGCTTTTTGACAAACACGCTCCACTTAGACTCGTCAGGTTAAAACATCTTCCTGCACCTTGGATAACAGACGATATAAAAAAACTAATGAATAAAAAAGCTGCTAGCAAATGTAGGTATAAATGTCGGCCTACAGATCATAATAAGGCCAAATATCACGATGCTCGCAATCGATGCAATAGGGCATGTAGAGACGCATACCGCAGACATATCCATGAATCCGTCTCTGTGGATGATTCGGCAAAGGTCTGGAAATTCCTCAGATCCTTAGGAGTTGGTAAATCACGACATGACACATTGCCTGATAATTTGGATATTGATTCTTTGAATCTACATTTTTCTTCGGCTTCCTTCATTGGTGACGCTGATAAAATCAAAACTATTAACTATTTAACATCTCTTCCAACTCCTAACTGTTCTCCATTTGTCTTTAGTCAGGTGGCCCCTTGTGATGTTAAGAAGAGCATCCTATCCATTTCCTCTAATGCCATGGGTTCTGACAATATCAGTCGCAGTATGGTTGTTCCTATCCTGGACTCCATATTGCCTATGCTGTGTCACCTTCTGAACCACTCCTTAACCAGTTGCACTTTTCCCACAATCTGGAAGGAAGCTCAAATAACTCCACTCCCTAAGAAATCAAATCCTGCCTCATTTTCTGAATTCCGACCTATTTCTATTCTTCCTTTCTTATCAAAAGTTCTTGAGCGACTTGTTCATGATCAGATCAATGCCTACCTCCTTAATAATGGACTTCTAAACCCAATGCAATCTGGTTTCCGTTCTGGTCACAGTACGGTTACAGCTCTGGTAAAGATAACCGATGACGTTCGGAGGGGTATGGATGATCGCCAGTTAACTGTCCTCACCCTTCTCGATTTCAGCAATGCCTTCAATACTGTCGATTTTGATATTCTCCTTGCTATCCTTCGCTCTAATAACATATCTCCAATGGTGATAGACTGGTTCCATTCATATTTATTTGGTCGCCGGCAGAGGGTGCGCCTTGGGGAGAATTACTCCTCCTGGTGTAACACTTCAGCTGGTGTGCCTCAGGGCGGTGTCTTATCTCCACTTCTCTTCTCTATTTTTATTAATACTATTTCTAACAATCTTTCATCCCAGTACCACCTATATGCAGACGATTTGCAAATCTACTGCCAAGCACCATATCAGAGCATCTCCAATGCAATCGCCACTATAAACTCTGATCTTCAGAGCATTACTGTTTGGAGCAAAACATTTGGGCTCAAGGTAAATCCAAACAAGACTCAGTGCATAATTCTGGGTAGTTCGCGGCTGTCAAACAAAATAGACCTTAACCTACTTCCTTCCGTGGTATTCGATGGTACACTGATTCCTTATTCCACCACTGTTAGAGATTTAGGGATAGCGCTGGACTGTGACATTTCGTGGAATCAGCAAATGGAAATAACCAGTAGGAAAATGTTTGCAACCTATGGCTCTCTACGAAGACTGAGTAACTTTTTGCCTACTGCCACCAAGATTTCGCTGGCGCAGTCGCTGATGCTGCCCATCCTTGACTACGCTGACGCCAGCTACCCTGATCTTACGCAAGAACACCTCGATAAGTTGGAGCGTCTTCAAAACATGTGTATTAGATTCATTTTCGGCTTACGCAAATACGATCATGTTTCATCCTTCCGTGCACAACTCAAATGGCTTCCCATTCGCCTCAGGCGTAATTATCACTTCGTCACCCTACTTTACTCTATTCTCTTCAACCCTCGGTTTCCTCCTTATCTTAAGGAACGTTTTAGTTTTGTCCATTCAAATCACGATCGTTCTCTTCGTTCTCAAAGCACCCTACTTCTTAATTATCCTTCACTTTCCAAGCGGTCTTGCTCTGGAATGAGTTGCCGGAGGATGTCAGAAGAGCTACATCCTTGAATATTTTTAAATCTCGGGTCAAGCAATATTATCTGTCACTAGTGTGAAGTTACTGAACATATATTTAGATATATTTATGAGTTATTGTAGGTGTATATATGTTATATGTAAATATATTATGAATTATAGATGGGTACGTATATAGTTTAGTAGGTATATTGTATATATATATACGTATTGTGAACTATATGTAATTATTGGTATTGTATGTTGGTATTTATAATGACTATTATCTTGTTCCTGTGTTGTAACGTAATTAATTATTATTTTTGTTCTATTATTTTATTATTTTTAAGATAACGCACCTCACCCTTAATCATTCGTGTGATCCTCTCCATACCGAGGTTGCCTGGAAGAGACCACTCTCAGTGGTAAGGCCGCCTATTGTGCCACTATAGATTAAGATTCTTTGTACTTTATTTTATTGTAATTTATTTTTGGTGAGAACAATAAAGCGTTCTATCTATCTATCTATCTATCTATCTATGGGATTTTGACGATTTGGCATTACAAACGGACTCTTTGATTTTCTGCACTATCCTATTTTGACCTGGCCTGAACAATGTTGTATTTTCATTGATTGCGCATTTGTATTTCGGCTGTGAGCCTAACTTGGCAAGAATATCGGGCTAAACAATATTCATCATGTTTGAAATGTTACTGCTTATTTAGCGGAGAAGTAAGCAGGCGCATTCAGAGTTTTTTTTAATATATTTGTAATAAGTATACTAAACAAATATTTAAAATCAAAATTGTATTTAGGCTTCCCGCGATTCAGGAGTTTCTTTGTGCGGGGGACCAAATTATTTATTTTATTTCTTTCTCATAAAGGATTGATCCTAGGCTACTAGTCTAATTGTAGAAACGATTAAGCTCTTTAAATCTTCATTTCGGGTGATAGCTGTCAAACTTAAAATGTTTTATCTTAGAAAATATTGATCCTAAGTCTTGTAATGATACCATATAAATCTATAATACCTAAGTTACCTATGTAAGAATTCTTGTTTCATAGTGTTGGCTACACCAATGTCCGTACCTATTATTTAGTTTTACTATGTGGGCACAAGTGGAAGTGCCATTGGATGTGCGTTGATTTAGTTAATATTATAACTTATTATTAGATTGTAATAATTTCGCATATTATGTTCTATTTAACCCGGTTCCATAATATTTTTAATTAATTTAGAAATTGTTTACATGTATTTAATTAATAGATTATGACTGTATTACGTTTTCTTGTAAAAAGGATACTTAATTGTTACGAATTGGTCATAATGTGAGATAAAGTGAGTCATTAATTTTTGAAAAACGATTGTAACGGGCATTCGATTTACCTGTTTCGACACGAACAGTTTATAAATAAAAACTATTTGGTACCTAACATCTGGAAGTTTTTATATAGCACAGCCTGATTCCTTATACCTATATGCTGGTCAAAGGCAACAAATATAACGAACCCTAAACCTAACCTAATTAAATCAATAATATAATATGATTGTTTACGATCGATAGCACCTGACCTACCTACCTTATCTGATATACCTACCTATCTAACTACCTATTTTTGACTATGTGATGTACCTATTATTTTTGGCTCGCGTGAAAGTCTAATGGTTTCGGACCAACGTTGTGTATGTAGTTACCTGGGTTCTTTGTAGAACAGACGAGATTGACTAAAAACCCTACATCTGACCTATTAATCCTAAACAATACTACTCCTAAACCAACTTTAACATGCAACGATCTAAGGAAAACCATGTGTTTATGTGTTCAAAACTTCTTACTACTTGAATTTAAGTAATTGCCCTATAAATTAACAGTAAGATATGTCAAGCCAACAAGAGCCAAGCCTACAAGAGTGAATACTATAAAATAAAGAACCTTAAAACTAAGGAAATTGGGTATAAATGAATACACAATAAATAAGTGATCAAAATGTTGTTTTTATTTATATCCGGTGATTCTATTACCTTACAGAGTAAGAATCACTAAACAAAACTCTGAAGGTACAATTAATAAAAGGCTTATGATTTCAGAAATAATTAATTGAATTACGAATTTTAATCTACAATAGTAACTTGACCAAAATGTGTGAAGTAAATGAACTGTTTTCGACAGTGGAATTCCACAACCCTAAAAACTATTTTATAAGCCTCCTTATTGGATTTCATAGACCTTAGGCATCAACCGTACCTTATCTATTGACGTGTAAATAATCCTCTTTAGGAGAATTTATAGTTTGATAAACTTCATTCAGGTACACGTGTACGTGAAATGCGTGTCGACTTCGACTTGCATAGGCAGATTTGCCAAGACCTCGAATTCAGATCATCAAACCAATTTTTCCTACAACTGGAGATATAAAGAAAAGGTAAATTGTGTACCAATAGGTTTTGATTAGAATTAATCTTTGTTCATGTCAATTCCACTCGGACATATCAAAATATATGTACCAAACGTACTTAGTTTTTGTCTATATCTTGGTCATTTTACTACGGTAAAAATAACTGATTGCAAAGGAACTTTTGCCCAAATATATTTTAGAATTAATTTTAATAAAAGGAAATCTCCTTTCGAGCATTTCCTGTATTTTTGTCCTCAAATATGGACTTTGATTTGATAAATGAATTTACAATAATCAGGTTTTTTTTAATAAATTGTCCTGTAAACTGTCCTTACAAAAATACAAATACAAAATACAAAATAACTTTATTGGCCACAATAAATATACAGAAAATACAAAGATGAATCTCTACCTTTTGCGTTAGTTTAAAACTGTGTTGCAAAAGGTAGTGTTCTTCCCAATTAGTATACAGTTTAAAAATAACGATTATATTATTATTATACCACTTTTAGTTTTAGTTAATGCGTGTGTACGTATTGTTGTGTTGTGAGGTTTGTGAAGTGCCATGTATCATATTATATCCCTAACTGCTTTATGAGCCACGCCAAAAGTTCTCTATCAGTTGCTCCGTTTGATTGTAATCAAGATTATTTAGCCATTGTTGTATTGTGGACTGGAGTTTGCTTTTTGTTAACTGCTTAGTTTTAAATTTCAAATTAATGGCATTATATAGAATTGGGGCCAAGTTAGTGTAGTGTCTCCAAGCCACGGCACAAGTGCATCGCGGCACAGGACATTTGACAATTCTTTTATTCCTGTCCGGTAGATTTGGTACAGTCTTTACATGGTATTTTAAAATACATTGCTTGATAAATAATTTTCTTACCGACAATACCTCGCATAACCTATACAAATCTGCCTATACAATCTTACATGGACTGATTAAATAATTATGAATTTACATTAAACCTCTAAATAAACACATGAAATGGTTGCTCCCTTCGATCAATTTAACTTTAATTAACTAGGCATTCGCCGAGATCCACTCGGTGAAAGGACTAATCCTAGTATTGACTCTAGGGAACCATGTATCAGCGCAGTTGAAGCCCCAAGAGATAACACCAACGAGGATCGGAGACCATGGGGAGTCGGTGACGTGGTAAAGCGGGCCACCGAAGTCACCATCGCATGAGTCACGTCCGGTGGTCAATGTGCAGACCATGTTGTTGTTGATTGTGCCTCCATATCGAAATGCGCAGGTATTTTGGTTGAAAATGTTCAGGGTAACATGTTGGAGAGTATTAGAAACTGGTGCGTTAGGCTGTTGATTAAATAAAAGTAGGTAAGCAGGTGAGGGGCGAAGAAATAATTGAACCGCAAGGTACCACCGTCCTGAGACAAGAACGACCTTATTGGATTAAGCATGAGCTCAAAGTCAAGTAGAAGAAAATGATAAATAGATAGCTGCATTCTTTGCCATACACACCATAATTTCAATTAAAATATAAACAACGTGAATCCATAAGTAGCACATGCTTCATTATCTTTTCTTGGCTTTATTTTGAATGGAAGAGGCTTACGTCCAAAGTTAGTCAAGAAAGGGCCGTAATGGATAGACGAAAAGAATTCACAGAACAATACTAGAGTACCAACCGAGACGTATTGTTTTATTTTTTTGCTAGACGATCGCAGTACAAAATCATTACATAGAAACTTCCCCAGAAATTGTTCTAAATTTTAACCAAAATATACCAAAAAAAATGAAGTATTTCAGGGTACCTTGCAAGTATAAGTGTGGCACTGTAAATTTGCTCAAACTTCTTCGGGATTATTTGAATATTGTAATAACAAGTACTCACCCCAGTTGCACCCCATCCGGCTGCGACGACTTCTAGATTATCAGGTAGGTTGTATGTGCTATGCGCAATAACGACCGCCCGGATGGTATTTCCGAAGGTCAAGAACCCGCTAAGACGAATTATGCAAATGTCAGCATTGAAAGTAGTAGTGCTAAAGTTAGGGTGATTCAGGACTGTCAGAGCGTTGACGATTGTACCGGCAGTGTTACGGGTGTTGGCTCCAGCGCGGATACGACGAGATTGAGGGCCGGTGTACGTGCTGGAAAAGATAATTGTCATATCTTCGACGATGGAAAATATATTTATTTGACCTTCGAGCACAGATTGTAGGTGACATGGATTGGATTTTCAGTTTTTCAGAATAGGGCCCTTAAGCAAAGTTGGTAAATCTAAGTGATAAAACCTACTATAAATAGATTTGGGAATGTATTTACGACCGGTGGCCTGTCTGACACCAACGCTTGTTACCGCGTGGGAAAACTCCAGACTCGCCAGTTTCTCCAAGATGGCTAAATCACCATTTTTGCACCCTCAGGAAGAGATGGACTAGCCCTAGTCCATGCCGGGACTACAAGGAACGTTCGGCTAATAAATACAGTGATTCTATTACACTTACGGATCTAAAGTTGGTTCTGTGCAGCGAGCACCTGTCAGTACAATGTTGTTAGTTAAGATAGTACCACCGCAGTTTTGGGCCCAAACGCCCGCACGGAGGAAATCAACCTGTACGATGGTTGGGTATTGGGTGGTGGTGGTACCGGTGCCGCCGACAATGCGCTCTCCTGAGAAAGCGTTGACCATATCAGCAGGATCGGCAATGAGCACCTTAGATTCGTCTGGGATCGCGTTTGGGGCTGCTGCAGAGAGCCCTGGAAATAGATAACAACTATTCGTAAAAATCCGCCGCACTTAGGTACTGCTTTTTGAAAAAATGCTTTCAAAATGCCTATAAACTCGTAGTCACAGGTTCGGTTATCCCGCCGGGTACTAAAGTTTTTAAAATATTCAGTTTAGTAATTTAATAAACGAATAGGTACGTTTATTACTCCTTCTCGCAAAAACTATGCACTCAGCAAGAGTTCTGGCGTGACACGTAGGCAACGAACTCAGGATATATATGGAAGTCTCATTCGTTTGAAAATATGTTCCACGGCAATGCCTACTTTTGATCGCAAAACAGTCTGTCACTAGTCACTTTGATAGTAAGTCAGTCTGCTTTAATAATAATAAATCGTTGGTTAGATTTTCCAGTAACTCTCACTCAAATCCTTCCTTCATGTATGAAAGAATAAACTCTCTCTTGTACACACCATATAACTTACCTTACTTCCAAATAAAAACATACACAACTTAAAACAAGGTGGTTACTATCATTTTTTATTTGTCATTAGCGTTGTTGTTGCTGTCAGCTGTAGTATCACAGATACCGCACAGCCTTAAGACGAAAGTTTTTAATCAATGTGTGTTGCCAGTGATTACGTGGTCACAAATATAGGCCTACTTAAAAGGTTCAGAGTCGCTCAGCGGGCTTTGGAGAGAGCTCCGAGCTACACTCGGAGTTTCTCTGCGTGATAGAACTCGAAATACGGAAATCCATCGGAGAACCAAAGTCACCGACATAACTATCATATTAATATTAGCAGACTAAGTGGCAATGGGTAGACCATAAAATATAGTTGACAGGTTTAATTATGTTGCATCATCATCTATGAAATTTTACAAGGCTTTTTTTATCACAATTTTATCCTCCAAATCTTTTTCTATGGGTTTCCTCTACCAGCATTTAAAAGCTCATTAAACAGGTGTCTTGTTTAGTACACCCTTATATTATAAGATTTGTTTTAACTCAGACGAAGTAAAAATCTAACTAGTAAGTTCATAATACCTTAATGAAAATGACCGACCTCCTATAGTATAACACCATTCGCCACGGCATCCGTCATGCTAGTTCATTGTCAAAGTATGTCAGTCATGCACAATACTGTGCATGATATGTGGTTCCGCCACACAATAGTAACATTCTAAATTTGAATTTCGCGCCTATTTGGCTAATGTTTCATTGATTATTTTGATTTAAATATAGATCGTTGGCATACATTATAATTACCTACCCCCAACCTTCCTATCTCATTCGCACACACGCGACGTAGAATCTTGCGTCGCTGTCATCGATGATGGTGTTAAATGAAGGACACCAAGTCAGTCGTGATTTGAACGCCTTAGTGCAAGGCCACGCTCGCCAGGACAACTCGACCTGAAGATCACTAGCTTCAGGAGTCCGCCCGGCTGGTAATCCGTGTGTTACCATCGGTTCGCGTCCGAGGAACTGCTCCTCCGGATATCGCAGGAGTCACAAGATCCTGTCGATTTTGGGTCCACGTTGGACCACCTCAGCGCCACGCCGCGCTCGTTCGGCATTGGGAACACGTGTTGGATATTAGAAGAATACCTGCTACAAGGAGACGAAGTAGCAGCCAGGTCAGTGTGTGCATATCCTATTACCACCCTAGTCCACTCGTCACGTATGCCAACGTTGTAGTTGTAATTTTTTAACTTTAATCTCTTTTTTTTTATATATTTTGAACCAGCCCTTACAGTCCACTTAATTTCATGTTAAAGGACCGAGGTGGACCCTTTTGGTAAGCTTCGGCCCGAACATTTTGGTCCTACCGAGCCGGATCATTTTGGTCCTACCGGATCATTTGTTATTTTAGTCATACGCGAGTCGGATCTCGCAAATTTAGTCCTTGGATATAATAATTTTGGTCCCAGTGACATCGAAAAAACTCAAATACTTTGTCGAAATAACCTCCAAATAGGTTCCATATTTCTCGCTTAATCAACTATATTTTGTTGTCCCCGCTATTAAATAGTCGATATTGGTATACCTACTTGCATCATATCACTCTTTTATAGATTAATCTGTAGAAATAAAAAAAGCATTTTAGTTAAGAATTGATTAGCATATTTGGTCTTAGGCAGCCATTCCGTATCGTACAGTTACATAGTACGTCTCCGAACCGCTTCGTTCGCCTTGTTTGCAATTGTGTGCGCCTACCCTCCTCAACGGAATTAAAAATAAATTCACCTAGTTTTTATTCGTATTTAGATTTATTTACGTTATTATAAAAATGGCTAAGCGTCTAGAAGAGGAATCTGAAATAGATTCTCAACTGCAATCTGAGTTGATATTGGTCGAAGCTAAACGTAGTGCTGTTTTTGAATACATACAAATAGTATATGAAAATTCAAAAAATGCTCGTAAAAATGATAATTTTTTACAAACTTTCCTTGATTCTGTGGAGACAATAGATGACCTCCGTAATCAATTTAGTGGCCTGGTTAATGAGTACAATCGGCTTTTGTTAGCTAGTAACCCTACTGCAAAACCTAGTTATAAATCGCTAATTTCGTTTGAAGATTTATACTGTCGTATAAAACGTGTATTGAAAGAAGTGTCGCCTGCGCCCGTTACGACCGAGAGCGCCGGTGTCCCGCCTTCGGTAGACACTATTAGCCTCGCTAGGTGTCGGCAACCTACTTTGCCACCGATCGAGCTTATGTCGTTTAATGGAGACATCCGTAATTGGCCTTTGTTTTATTCTAATTTTAAATCTACTATACACGATAATACATTACTCACAGATGATCAAAAGCTATTTTATTTGTTAGGAAAGTTATCACCCGAAGCGCAAGCCGTCTTCTCGGGTATTTCACCGTGTGGCGAGAATTATCAAATGATTTTAAAATCTCTTATCGATAGGTATGAAGATGTTCGTACATTAGCTTCAACTTATTTAGATCAAATGTTTAACTTTAAATTTATTGGTTCTCCTACCGCACCGTCTTACTTTGAGTCGTTTTTAGATAAGTTCGTCACCGCAAAAAACGGACTTCAAAAACTCGATATTAAAAACTTAACCGATTTCATATTATTATATATCGCTTTACATAAGTTAGACGGAGATGTTGTTCGATCTTTCGAATCGCAATATCGAACGGTGAAGCTACCTTCATTCGAACAGCTGACCGAGTTTATGAGAGAACAATATAAAGTAAACAAAACTTGTGGTATTAACCCACCTGTTTCAGCTCGTAGTAATAACTTAAATAATTATAAAAAAACTCGCAATAATGTACCTAACCCGCGTAGCTACGTGGCTATTTCTTCACAATCTAATATAAGATGTTTGTGTAGTGATTTTGTTCACGAACATTTATTTAAGTGTCCTAGTTTTATTAAGTTATCGCCTCATGATAGGTATGACTGTGTTAAAAGGAACAATGCGTGTATTAATTGTTTAAGTTTAAAGCATAAAATTCGTAATTGTACTTCGAATTTAAATTGTCGTTCTTGTAATAGGACCCACCATTCTTTGTTACATTTTGATAATAATCAAAACAATGATCGCGTCGTCGCATCGCGATCTCCGCGTATCAGTATCGCGAATGCGCCCAGAACCCCTCTCCGTGGCATGGAAGGCGGACCGCGCGCCACTGCGCCACCCGCCGCGCACCCTGCGCCCGCGCGCCTGCAGCCGCCCGCTCGTACGTCCCCTGATCGAGCTATCTCGCCCCGCACGGCTGCATCGCCCGGCGTACAGCATAATGTCACGTCATCGGTAGTGCATACGTCGACCGCGCGTCCCCCGCACTCTTCGGGGGTTGTTATACCCGCTCGCGCGCCGACACTCACTACTGTCTTATTGTCCACTGCTCGTGTAATTGTTTACGATTTTAATGGACGCGCTCACATATTAAAATGTTTGTTAGATTCTGGATCGCAAAGTAATTTTATAACTGCTAATTGTTATAAATAAACGTTTAGGTTTACGTTATAATCCGCACGTAAACATGAAGGTGCGAGGTATAGGAGGTTCGGAAAACGATATTAGGGGCTCCGCAGACTTAAGATTATTTTCTCGTTTTAATTGTAATATTTATTTTGACGTTTCTTGTCTTATTGTGGATCGTATCACGGACGAATTGCCCACGGCACCCGTCGATGTAAGTGCTTTCGCGCACATAAATTCGTTGCCCCTCGCGGACGATATGTTCGATGTACCGGCGCCGATCGACGGTCTTCTGGGCGCCTCGGTATTTACTCATTTGTTGTTGCCAGGTACGGTACATAGCAATACAGTAGGTATACCCCCCGCTATAAACTCAGTGCTGGGCTATATTATAATGGGTACCGCGCCCGCATTAGTCCCGCACTCAGCCAGCTTCGCATGCTGCGCTGTCGTTGATGATAAGCCATTGGATGACCTTCTCAATAAGTTTTGGGAACTTGAAGAAGTGTCGGCTCCCACCGCCCACTCTCAAGCCGATCTTGAGTGTGAGAATCATTTCCGCGCCACCACTACGCGTGACGCTAGTGGAAGGTATATTGTAGCCCTGCCATTTCGCGACGATCCCTACAAATTAGGTAACTCGTTCGCCGCCGCTCATAGGCGTTTTTTGTGTTTAGAACGTAAGTTAGAAGCGTGTAGCGATATACGCGCCGCTTATAATGAAATAATTAGTGATTACCTGTACAAAGGTTACCTCTCCGAAGTAGGACTTGTTGATAATATAGATACAAGCGCATCCTATTTCGTCCCGCATTTTTGTGTACAGCGTCAAGATAGGTCTAGCACCAAGGTACGTATGGTCCTAGATTCAAGCTGTAAAACTAGTAGTAATTTTTCGTTGAATGATATTCTACATTCAGGGCCCAATATACAGGGTGATCTAAATAGCATCCTCTTAAATTTTCGTTTATTCAATATTGCGATTTCCGCAGATTGTCGGCAAATGTTTTTGCAAATTAGTATGTTAGAAAATTGTCGTAAGTATCAAAGAATACTTTTTCGCTTTGACCCACAACAATCGATAACAGTGTACGAATTTAATCGGGTCTGTTTTGGTATGTCTTCAAGTGTTTACCACGCACTCCGCGTCGTTCGTCAACTTATTGAAGACGAAGGACATAAGTATCCCGTGGCGGCCAGCATCGCATCCTCCTGTACATATATGGACGATGTTTGCTTTAGCATTATGGCTGACGATTCCCCGCAGAATGACGTCACCACTGCTGCCACCGTTTGCACGGAACTTATTCAATTATTTAAATGTGGTCAATTTGATTTAGTTAAATGGATTAGCAACTCTAACGCCGTACTTAGCAACATTCCCGCCTCGCATCGAGCCTCCAGTGACCTTGAGATAGATAAGACCGTGCCGCACAAAGTGCTAGGTACTTATTGGGATCGCACCAGCGATGATTTCTTCTTCAGGGTCAACGTACCCGAATCGAGATGCTCCAAGCGTGGCATTCTCTCCGTTGTCGCGCGTTTATGGGATAATATGGGTCTCGTAGCTCCTGTCATACTTTATGCCAAGCTTCTTATACAGGAACTCTGGACGTTGAAGTGTGACTGGGACGAAACACCCCCCAAACGCATACAAACCATGTGGCACACGTTTTGTAGTGAACTTCCCTCGCTTAACGAGATACGTGTACCGCGTCATCTCGGTATAGTGCAGGGATGCACCGCCAACCTAATCGGGTTTGCCGATGCCAGTCAACGTGGCTATGGTTGTATAATATATTTACAAGTTATTAGTGCTACTAATAGATCGGTTCGGCTCGTATGCTCGAAGTCAAAGGTGTCGCCTTTGAAAGTTATTTCAGTCGCTAGGCTAGAGTTATGTGCTGTCGTCTTACTATCGAAACTCATGCGTAAAGTTATAGATAACTTCGATTGTCGATATAAATTGTCCAATATTTTCGCTTTCACGGACTCCAAGGTCGTTCTTTGCTGGCTCAACTCATCCCCGCACCGCTGGCAGACGTTCGTCGCTAACCGAGTCACTCAGGTGATCGACAACGTTCCTGTCAGCTGTTTCCATCACATAGCTGGCACTGAAAACCCAGCTGATTGTCTGTCGCGCGGCCTCTCGCCCGCGAATCTCGCTAATCACCCTCTGTGGTTTAGTGGCCCCCCATGGGCTATTAATGACCCATCAGAGTGGCCTTTGTCGGAGTTTGAGCGCGGCGATCTTGGTGAAATCCCTGAAGCAAAGTCTATCGCTCACGTAGTCACGAGCGCTAGCGTCGAGCCGCTTCTCTGTGAGCTCGCGCGCCGCGTTTCTTCTTGGTCGAAATTGTTACGTATTATAGTTTATATTTATCGTTTTGGAAATAAATTGTCCCGCGATACACAAGTTAGTCGATCAGACTTAGAATTCGCTGAAACTAAAATTTTACTTGCCGTACAAACATTTTATTTCGCTAACGACATTAAACTTATTAAAAATAATTCTAGTTGTTCTCCCGCTCTTCAAAGATTGAAACCATTTCTCGATGAACATGGTTTACTTCGCGTCGGTGGTAGGCTGTCCCACGCCTCCATCGACTATTCGCAAATGCACCCCTGTGTGCTTCCTCGTCACGACCACGTCGTTGACTTGGTAGTTGATTATTTTCATTTGAAATATTTGCATGCCGGTCCAGAGCTATTGATGTCTGTACTAAGGCGTCAATACTGGATTCTCGCCGCCCGGCGAGTCGTTCGTAATCGTATTCATAAGTGTAATACGTGTTTTAGAGCTAACCCGCGTCCGTCCTTTCCTCTTATGGCTGATTTGCCTAGTTTTCGAGTGAACCAGGTCCAGAAACCTTTTGTTCACACGGGATGTGACTATGCAGGCCCTATTCAATACACACCTATTCGCGGTAGAGGTGTTAAGTCTCGTAAGGCTTGGCTTTGCATATTTACTTGTCTAACAACACGCTGCTTACATATAGAAATCGCTACAGAGCTAAGCACAGTTAGCTTCCTCGCCGCGTTGAAACGGTTCTTATCCCGTCGCGGCCCAGTACAGTGTCTTTACACTGACAACGCAACCAATTTCGTAGGTTGTCGTAATTATTTACAAGAGCTTTATTCGTTTCTCGATGAGTACCGTTCTCATCTTCAACACGAACTCTCAGAGAGTCGTATTGAGATGAAGCGAATCCCTGCGCTAAGTCCTCATTGGGGGGGCTGCTGGGAGAGCATGGTGAAGGTGGTTAAGACACACCTTTTTAAAGTGGTTGGACAGCAAATACTCTCTTACGAGGAGCTGTCAACGGTTCTCATTCAAATCGAAGCTCTTGTGAACTCTCGTCCGCTCACTGCACTGAGCAGTGATCCTTCGGAGCCAACGGCTCTTACGCCGGCTCATTTTCTAAATACCGCGCCCTTGTTGTCTTTACCTTCGCCTCTCGTCGAGTCTGTGAACTTGCGAGAGCGACATTTATTATTAGATAAGTTGGTCCAGTCATTCTGGAAGCGATGGCACATCGAGTATTTGCACCAGTTGCAAACTCGTGCTAAGTGGACATCGCCCACCACTCCGATTGAAGTCGGAACGGTAGTAGTTATTGATACGGACAACGCTCCGCCTCTCTCTTGGCCTCTCGGCGTCGTTGAAGCTGTACATCCATCGAAGGATGGCGCAACGCGCGTAGTCACTGTTCGAACTAGTAAAGGTACTTACGTGCGCTCGGTCGTCCGGTTGTGCCCATTGCCCAGTCAATAAAGAGAGAGATTAGCTCTACCCGCATTAGATTTAAGTTTAGTTGGTTAATTTGAATTTTCGTATAGTATAACATGCGTTTAGTATTGCACTAACGTAATTTAGATTGTAGCTCGCAATATCGCGATCTCCTAGGACTCTAACTAGGAGATTTGGTACTTTTCTTTAAAGGTACCCTTTAAGGCCGGGGGGAATGGTTCCGCCACACAATAGTAACATTCTAAATTTGAATTTCGCGCCTATTTGGCTAATGTTTCATTGATTATTTTGATTTAAATATAGATCGTTGGCATACATTATAATTACCTACCCCCAACCTTCCTATCTCATTCGCACACACGCGACGTAGAATCTTGCGTCGCTGTCATCGATGATGGTGTTAAATGAAGGACACCAAGTCAGTCGTGATTTGAACGCCTTAGTGCAAGGCCACGCTCGCCAGGACAACTCGACCTGAAGATCACTAGCTTCAGGAGTCCGCCCGGCTGGTAATCCGTGTGTTACCATCGGTTCGCGTCCGAGGAACTGCTCCTCCGGATATCGCAGGAGTCACAAGATCCTGTCGATTTTGGGTCCACGTTGGACCACCTCAGCGCCACGCCGCGCTCGTTCGGCATTGGGAACACGTGTTGGATATTAGAAGAATACCTGCTACAAGGAGACGAAGTAGCAGCCAGGTCAGTGTGTGCATATCCTATTACCACCCTAGTCCACTCGTCACGTATGCCAACGTTGTAGTTGTAATTTTTTAACTTTAATCTCTTTTTTTTTTATATATTTTGAACCAGCCCTTACAGTCCACTTAATTTCATGTTAAAGGACCGAGGTGGACCCTTTTGGTAAGCTTCGGCCCGAACAATATGTCTACGCGATGTATGACTTTAGGCCATGTTTCAAGACGGATTTGAGTGACAGTTAGATCTCCTTTTCTATTTGTTACTCGTAGCACGCAATTTTCATATTGATATTCCCACGGGGTTGGGACTTAAGCATGATTTATGCTAGACCGGGCCGTGTCCGCGCCGGGGCGGGGACGGCCTTCTTTTGTATGAAGACAGCACGGACGCGGCACGGACAACATTAAAAACAAAAGCTGTCTTCATACAAAAGCAGCCCGTCCCCGCCCCGGCCCGGACACGGCTCGGTCTAGCATAAATCATGCTTTATGCGGCTAAAACCGCGGGCGCACCTAGTAGAAACAATAAAATTACTTACCAACGAGAGCCACTAGGGCAAGGAATGTATTGAACGCCATCACTAAAGATACTGTTGCTGATATTTTTTTACCAAGGGAATTACATTTATTATATACGAAACGCTTATCGCGTATCGCTAATAATCGTGGATTATTTGTGCCTAAATGTGGATTAAATTATACATTTTAAGCGTAACTACGTAAGTACATTGTAAATTACACGTTTATTTTGTTGCGATTAATAAAAATTCACCTAACCTCACTCGCCGGCCGGTCTGACAGTTCCATAGAATTTTGTTTACGTCGTAGACTTTCCACACGGTTTGCTTGTACCTAAACATGATGACTCGCAGATCCTTATCTCGTGAACAAGAGAACATGAAGCTACATTTAGCATTAAAAGAACTACAGGCTACCAAGGAATTGTCTGCCCAGCTCCAAAGTGAAAGGGAAGACAACAAAAGGTTGTTGCTTGAGGCCTTAGACAAAAACAAAATGTTAAAAAGTGAGATGTCTTCGTTACATACGAAATATCTCGAAATTATAAGTGGGCGGGACACATTTAAACAATTAGTTAGCTTTTGAAAAATGTAGCTCAGAATATGACCGCAACTTGGACAGAAACTGTACATTGGAGCAAGAGTTGGTTGAGGCACACCGGAACATTGCCTCTATAAAAGAACAATGCCACAACTACACAGTCACCCAAAATCAAAATTTATTCGATGAATTAGTTAGTACGGACCCGCGTGATGGAATCGATGAAAATGGTCCTGTGGTTATAAATATCACTCATAATAAAAAAATACCTAGTGAAACAGAGGGCCCGGTACGTCTAATCGGTTGCAGTAGAAATAAACTTATAGGTAAAATATATTAAAATCAATAAATGTATTAAAAACAAAGTTAAATTAATTAATTAACTTTCAAAACAAAAACTGTTGTTTAGATAACGGAACCCTTCGTGCGCGAGTCCGCCTCGCACTTGACCAGTTTTTTTAATTAGGTTAATAAATAGACAGGATGAGTCATTTACACCGGCGGCCTACATAATATGGGAATCCCCTAAGTATAATATTGTTATAGATAAAAATGCTGAAAGGAGTTTCTGCCCCGGTTTTATCTTATCATAAACTAATCGCAATTTTTTGTTTTGTCCTATTTGCCGGGCTCTGTGGGGCATCGGGCGAATGCTCGACTGCAATGCCGAAGGTTGCAGGTTCGATTAACACTGGGTACGGTGTTTTGGTTTAATTTGTTGATTTACAATAAATTAGGTAGGTGTCTCAATAAATCAGGATACTTACTATCGGTTTACAAGCAATTTGTCATGTGTTCTGTTTGCTCATGGTTACCGCATTCGAAACAGACGGACAACCATAATATCTCTCTCGGGCGGACCGGTTATAGGAGCCAACGATGTCCCATGTCTCTGGTTCTATGGGATTTTGACGATTTGGCATTACAAACGGACTCTTTGATTATCTGCGCTATCCTATTTTGACCTGGCCTGAACAATGTTTATTTTGATTGATTGCGCATTTGTATTTATACTGAGAGTGAACATCGGATTCGAACCTAACTTGGCAAGCCTATGGCACTAAAAAATATTCATCATGTTTGAAATGTTACTTCTTATTTAGCGGAGAAGTTAAGCAGGCGCACTCAGAGACTTCTTTTAATACATTTGTAATAAATATATAAACTTTACTAACTTAACTTTACTTCCATCTTGTTCTTGTTAGGGAATTATGCAATATGACAGTTGAAAGCTGTCAAACTCACAATGTGATATCTCGGACTCGAGCCTGATCCTAGGCTACTAGTATCTTTACAGAAGTGATAGCGCTCTTTTCGATGTTCATTTTGGATCATCGATCCGAAATTGATTTCTGTCATCTGAACGAAGATCTATAAGAGCTCTTTCATTTTTGCAAAGAAACTTGTAGTTTAGGATCACCGAACACTAATTATTATACTCCTAGCGGAGACTTAGGATCAATAGTTTCTAAGATAATAGTAGATTTTATACCAAGGGAGAAAATACTATTTTTCCGGCGAGAGTGTTTTTTGAATCCAGAGAGGAGCGAGGGATTCTTAAGTAGAATCCTGAGCGAATCGAGGGATTTGAAAGTTACGATTTTGAAAGTTACGACTCGGACGATTAAGTTTCACTATTTTTTTTTAACTTAAATTGCTTTCATCTTTTCAATCTCTGCTAATATCCATTATTTTTCAATAGTTTCAAATTAAACAGGATCAAAACTGACCCGTGGAATATGTCTAATGGGGAAACCACGTTAAAAAAAACCCGCTAAGTACACTACCTCATAGGTGGCGAGGAAACGTGTGCATATTATGACGATTACAACTTTTACAACTTTTTGAATCGTTATATCTCAAAAAACGGTGGCTCGTAGAAAAAAGTATTAATACATTTTTTATAGATAGTTTTATGATCTACAACTTTTGTCTGAGGTATTTTTATGATAAAACTTACCGTTTTGCTGAAAATCGCGAAAAACACATATTTATATTATAATATTTTTTTTCCTTACAGGGGAAAGATCAGAAAGAACTTTCAAATTTTATTTTTAATGATATTTTAAACAATCTCACCGATTTTCAGCTTGGTGGGAATTCAGGTAACTTTGAATGTCTAGTTTGACCGGACTAAAGGTGATAACATTATTTAATACTGTCATATCTCATTCATCAATTAAAATAATAAAGGTTGTGGATACCCTAATTATTTTAATTTTAGTTCTTGATAAAATATCTAATGGATGTTTGTTTTAGAGGAGTTCTTGGATCAATAACAATCTATATACTTAATAAGGAATTATAATTTCTTGGTGGCAGAATTGTGAGCAGAATTATTGTCACCTGACCCTGCACCTGCGTCAATCGTTATCTATCAAAAAATTGTTTCCGAAAGATAGAATAAAGAGAAAATTAGTTTTTGTTTAGTTTTATATTTCTTATATTTAGAGAAAATAATAATTACATCTAAAATTAAGGACATTTTTCGGTTTTAATCGCGTGGTGTTTATTACTTTTAGCTTTGTTTCAACACTCAACGTCTCGAGACCTTTACAGGTCCCTTCTTCGAGAGCAACAATGCTAAAAGTAATAAACACCACGCGACTAAAACCAAATTTTTTATTTTAATTTTAATAGAACATCGCGAAAACAGAAGAAAAATCTAATATTAAGCTATTGCATAGCTTTTATCGCGGGCTTTGAGCGCGGGGACCGAATCAAGAAATTCCGTTACGAAAATAAAACCTAACACCCCCACTCCACCTACCATGTAGCATATTTTTTTTATTTTTTAGAAAAATTAAATAAATAATTATTATTGCATAATTTGATAAAAAAATATATGCAACTAGCTGACCCGGCAAACGTTGTTTTGCCTTATAAATTATAGATAATTAAATTTTTCCTGAATTTTCTTTGCTATAAACCTCACGGAGCCCGAGACCTTTCCAACGAATGCAAAACCGTGGAAATCGGTTCGTGCGTTCTGGAGTTATAGCGTCAGGAAGGAAAACCCGACTTATTTTTATATAGTAGATAGCTTTACCGCGGAAGTCCCCGAGTGCCACACGTTTTTATATCTTTTTGTTTTTTTTTTTCTGTTTTCACGATGATGGATAGAAATTAAATTCATTGCTTGCTCATTGCTCAATAATGCTAAAAGTAATAAACACCACGAGATTAAAACCCCTTCTCTAATTTAATAGTGGTCAACTGGGCCCACGTCGTCGTCGGAACGGAAACAAACGAAAACAAAAGACGACTCAGCAGAAACAAAAGTCATTAATCAAAGTCATAGATTTGCCTTAAAATTCTATTTTTATTAGAATAAAATAAAGTACTTACATAAGTACGTTTTTATTAGGTATAGGTAGTTAGGATAAGTAGGTATATACAAATCTTATATGGATTTGTTTTGTCTAGGTATTATACCTAAGTGGCGTCACATACCTACTTTTATGGCCGTGTGGGATTTAACGTTATCCAAAAAAGTACCTAGTTAGACCTACACCAAGTCAAAGTATGTGTTGTTGGGTACTGTACATCAGGTTAGAAAAATTGAAATTAAGAATCCGACTGTTGTTATAAATGGTGAAAATATAGACCGTGTTTCTGAAGCAAAGAATCTCGGTTTGGTTGTGGATGAGCAACTTAGGTTTGAGAGGCATATATCGGAGGTAGTTGGGAATAGTTTTTATAGGCTTAAGATATTGTACAGGATTCGAGGTTATTTAAGCGTTGAATTGCGGCAAATGCTTGTGGACTCTCTGGTTCTCTCTAAATTCAATTATTTAGACACAGTTTATGGCCCTCGCTTATTGGCTAAAAATAATAAACTGATTCAGAGAGTTCAGAATGCATGCATACGCTTTTGTTACAACGTCCCCAGAAGAGCCCATATTACACCGTTTTTGGACAAATATAACACACTGAATATGGCCCAGAGACGACAGCTGCACCTGGCAGTGCTTATGTTTGGGATAGTTAAGACCGAAAAGCCGAGTTACTTACACTCGAAATTCCACTGGTCTAAGGATCATAACATGTACCAGATACGAGCGTCGGCTTATTTAATCAGTGTTCCTAGACATCGAACAACGGCTTTCCGAGGCAGTTTCCGATTCAGTGCTACCAAGTGCTGAAATGACCTCCCACCACCTTTTAAAGACATAAAATCATCCAGGACCTTCAAGAGTCATTTGAGATACTAATAGAAATACCTAGATAAAGTCGATAATTAAAATTATTTTGACGGAAAATTTACCACATAATCTGTTTTGTAGGTAATGCCTGTTATTTCCCACTTAAATACCTAGATATTTATATACATATGTTTCACTCACACATTAGTCTCGACCTAATGAAAACTCAGAACTTTCCACGCTGGCTCAGTAACGTCATAATCCGAGCTATGTTCCCGGTTGCATCCCTCTTGGGAGCCCGGGGTCTCCTTTCCTACTTTGACGTCTCCTCTTCGCACGATCTTCGGCATCCCGCGTAGTGAGGCCATTTGGACGCATATCCGATCTTACCACGTCAAGCCAGCACTTCTTGGGTCTTTCCAATCTGCCGCGACCGGGCGGAGGCGCCATAGCAAGATATTTGTTCCTCGCGTAACTAGCTGGTTTTCGTAAAACGTAACCGTACCACGGACATGAAGGCTGCCTCTGATGCAGGAGTTTCGCATCACTCCACAGTGTGGAGTGGAGAGGAGTCCACACATTCAGCGCAGCACTTCATCTCCGTGACATGCAGTTCCTGCTTATGTCGCTCAAGCACTGGCCACGTCTCAATATCATACAGAAGGACAGGTTTAATGATCGTTTTAGAGACCCAATGATCCAGTCATTTAAGCTTAAATTAGGTAAGAATCTCGGAATTCGAGATACCCAGCTGTAAGTCTGTAAATACTTGTATATTGACACCCTAAAAGTTGTCTCAAAACCTACCTATGGTAGGGTGTGCGCAACTATGAAATTTCAAGGTCAAATACAAAATTACATACAAAATTCTCTACCCGAGTACTAAAACCCGAGTAATCAACGAAAGATTGCAGTCGCTCACGCAGCTTGTGATCCAGTCATTATAGTAAGTTCACATCGGAATTCGAGATACCCAGCTGTAAGTCTGTAAATACTTGTATATACACCCTAAAAGTAGTCCCAAAACCTACTTATGGTAGGGTGTGCGCAACTATGAAATTTCAAGGTCAAATACAAAATTACATACAAAATTCTCTACAAATGTTGTTTAAATAAAAATTAAGGTATTAAGGGGTATTAAGCAGAAAGTAGTTTGTTCTAGAGGTCTAGGCGAACAACTTTTGTTATACGACTTTTTGAAATTTGAAGTGGTTTTCGAAAATTTTGAGTTTAAAGTTTGCATGAAAATTAGCTGTTTTTTAGAGTTTGAGGTCATTGACCTCATGGTGCCCTTTTGTTTAGTTTGGATCACTACAATCTTAACATTAATTGCCTTTATTTACAAAAACTGCTGTTTTTCCTTCAGTGATACAACTTCAAATTTTCGAAAAAAAGTTCTTATTTCCAAAAGTCGTAGAACAAAAGTTGTTCGCCTAGACCTCTGGAGCAAACGCCTTTCGGCTTAATACCCCTTAATAGCTATTTTTTTTTTTAAACAAAATTTGTAGAGAATTTTGTATGTAATTTTGTACTTTGACCTTGAAATTTCATAGTTGCGCACACCCTACTATAAGTAGGTTTTGGGACTACTTTTAGGGTGTATATACAAGTATTTACAGACTTACAGCTGGGTATCTCGAATTCCGATGTGAACTTACTATAATGACTGGATCACAAGCTGCGTGAGCGACTGCAATCTTTCGTTGATTACTCGGGTTCTGCTTGTTGGATGTTATTTTAGCGAACAGATTGTGGCAATATTGTATCCAAAACATTAAGAAAAATACTGTTTAACATATAGGCCTATGTATACATTTACATTACATTTAAATAATCGTGATAATTACGAAAAAAAATATCCCTAAATTGTTGCTTTATGTCGGTTGTCAACAATTTTCGTAACCATAGTAACGCCCGGTTTGTAAAATAATAATTAACAAAGTCAATAGATGTCGCCAACGACATGATACAAAAGAAGTATAACACCTTAATTCAAAAGAGGTAAGTCTTCTTTCTTTTCGGTTAGTGGTGTGGCTCACCTAATGTTGGAATTTTCAGGTCGCCCTAAAGCCTTCTGTAAAGTGTCTGGATCCGGAGATATGACGTCATCAAAATAGCGGCCACCGTATTTTGAAAATTGTAAATTATTCTAAGTCTATGAATCCTACATACATGTGTATGGTATGACATGAAAGGGAATTAACTGGACTACATTGCTCTAGTTTAGAACATCAACTAAATAGTAACAGTTACAAAAATATTTCAAGTTATATTGAAGACACTTCAATAAAAAATCTATATTTTTAACTACAGCATCGGAAGTATAAGGTACAGACAAAAAATATGTACCACAGACATAATGAACAATTCATCACCTATCCAATAAACAAAAAACTAGAACTCGAGCGGATGAAAAATTTCTTAGTTACACCGTTGTTAGTATTCGTATTTGGGACAAAATGGGAGTGCATATTTCTTTTTTTGTGTGTACTTTACCGGATATCTCAGCCGTTGGAGATCTTTTCGCGGTGGTTTTTTGTTGTATAAGAAAAATATTAGCTTCTCGTTGGTTTCATAAAAAAAAATGGTGATGATCTGATGAGAACCTTCGGAATGACGAGCAGAATAACATCCCAGAGTGCAGCAAATCACTGTTTGCACTTCATTCAGTACAATCAGCTTCTAAAGAACTAGCTACAGATTGATGGAGCACCTGGAATCACCTTCTCCTCACGAAACTCCTCAATAATTAAAGTTACGGTTAGAATTTTGATGATTTTTAGTGGCAGTCGAAAATGCACTAAAAAGGACGAAATAAAACAAAACGACTCCATGCATTCAAGGCTATTGTTCAACACACGATATCCTAACCACGATCCCAACAACTGCAAAACCAGAAGCATCAAGTTCGACACTCCATTCTTCCAAATAATGTCGAACTTGATGCCATTTTTACTGCACTTAGTGATTGTTCATCATCATCATCCGAGCTATATTCCCGGTTGCATCAAACCAGCATTTCTTAGGTCTTTCCAATTAGCCGCGGTCGGGCGGAGGCGCCATAGTAAGATAGTAATTTGTTTCCCACGTAACTAGCCGGTATTCATAAAACGTGACCGTACCACCGTAAGCGACATTCATAAAATGTATGTGTTATGTCTCGGATATGAAGGCTGCCCATGATGCGGGAGTTTCTGACGCGGTCTTTTTGCGTCACTCCACACATCCAGCGCAGCATCTTCATCGCCGTGACACGCAGTTCCTGCTTATGTTGCTCAAGCACTGGCTACGCCTCACTACCATACGAAAGGACAGGTCTTATGATTGTTTTATAGAACTGTCCCTTCAGTTTAACCGGCATTTTGGGGTCACAGATGATACCAATTACCTCTTGCCGCTTAGCCTAGCATAGTCACCATATTCGAAAGAGACGCACAACCATAATAATCCCTCTCGAGCGGACCGGTTATAGGAGCCGAAGGCGACGATGTCTCTGGTTCTATGGGATTTTGACGATTTGGCATTACAAACGGACTCTTTAATTTTCTGCACTATCCTATTTTGACCTGGCCTGAACAATGTTGTATTTTCATTGATTGCGCATTTGTATTTCGGCTGTGAGCCTAACTTGGTAAGAATATCGGGCTTAACAATATTCATCGTGTTTGAAATGTTTTTAATATATTTGTAATAAGTATACTGAACAAATATTTAAAATCAAAATTGTATTTAGGCTTCCCGCGATTCAGGATTTTCTTTGTGCGGGGGACCAAATTATTTATTTTATTTCTCTCTCATAAAGGATTGATCCTAGGCTACTAGTCTAATTGTAGAAACGATTAAGCTCTTTAAATCTTCATTTCGGGTGATAGCTGTCAAACTTAAAATGTTTTATCTTAGAAAATATTGATCCTAAGTCTTGTAATGATACCATATAAATCTATAATACCTAAGTTACCTATGTAAGAATTCTTGTTTCATAGTGTTGGCTACACCAATGTCCGTACCTATTATTTAGTTTTACTATGTGGGCACAAGTGGAAGTGCCATTGGATGTGCGTTGATTTAGTTAATATTATAACTTATTATTAGATTGTAATAATTTCGCATATTATGTTCTATTTAACCCGGTTCCATAATATTTTTAATTAATTTAGAAATTGTTTACATGTATTTAATTAATAGATTATGACTGTATTACGTTTTCTTGTAAAAAGGATACTTATAATTGTTACGAATTGGTCATAATGTGAGATAAAGTGAGTCATTAATTTTTGAAAAACGATTGTAACGGGCATTCGATTTACCTGTTTCGACACGAACAGTTTATAAATAAAAACTATTTGGTACCTAACATCTGGAAGTTTTTATATAGCACAGCCTGATTCCTTATACCTATATGCTGGTCAAAGGCAACAAATATAACGAACCCTAAACCTAACCTAATTAAATCAATAATATAATATGATTGTTTACGATCGATAGCACCTGACCTACCTACCTTATCTGATATACCTACCTATCTAACTACCTATTTTTGACTATGTGATGTACCTATTATTTTTGGCTCGCGTGAAAGTCTAATGGTTTCGGACCAACGTTGTGTATGTAGTTACCTGGGTTCTTTGTAGAACAGACGAGATTGACTAAAAACCCTACATCTGACCTATTAATCCTAAACAATACTACTCCTAAACCAACTTTAACATGCAACGATTTAAGGAAAACCATGTGTTTATGTGTTCAAAACTTCTTACTACTTGAATTTAAGTAATTGCCCTATAAATTAACAGTAAGATATGTCAAGCCAACAAGAGCCAAGCCTACAAGAGTGAATACTATAAAATAAAGAACCTTAAAACTAAGGAAATTGGGTATAAATGAATACACAATAAATAAGTGATCAAAATGTTGTTTTTATTTATATCCGGTGATTCTATTACCTTACAGAGTAAGAATCACTAAACAAAACTCTGAAGGTACAATTAATAAAAGGCTTATGATTTCAGAAATAATTAATTGAATTACGAATTTTAATCTACAATAGTAACTTGACCAAAATGTGTGAAGTAAATGAACTGTTTTCGACAGTGGAATTCCACAACCCTAAAAACTATTTTATAAGCCTCCTTATTGGATTTCATAGACCTTAGGCATCAACCGTACCTTATCTATTGACGTGTAAATAATCCTCTTTAGGAGAATTTATAGTTTGATAAACTTCATTCAGGTACACGTGTACGTGAAATGCGTGTCGACTTCGACTTGCATAGGCAGATTTGCCAAGACCTCGAATTCAGATCATCAAACCAATTTTTCCTACAACTGGAGATATAAAGAAAAGGTAAATTGTGTACCAATAGGTTTTGATTAGAATTAATCTTTATTCATGTCAATTCCACTCGGACATATCAAAATATATGTACCAAACGTACTTAGTTTTTGTCTATATCTTGGTCATTTTACTACGGTAAAAATAACTGATTGCAAAGGAACTTTTGCCCAAATATATTTTAGAATTAATTTTAATAAAAGGAAATCTCCTTTCGAGCATTTCCTGTATTTTTGTCCTCAAATATGGACTTTGATTTGATAAATGAATTTACAATAATCAGGTTTTTTTTAATAAATTGTCCTGTAAACTGTCCTTACATGGACTGATTAAATAATTATGAATTTACATTAAACCTCTAAATAAACACATGAAATGGTTGCTCCCTTCGATCAATTTAACTTTAATTAACTAGGCATTCGCCGAGATCCACTCGGTGAAAGGACTAATCCTAGTATTGACTCTAGGGAACCATGTATCAGCGCAGTTGAAGCCCCAAGAGATAACACCAACGAGGATCGGAGACCATGGGGAGTCGGTGACGTGGTAAAGCGGGCCACCGAAGTCACCATCGCATGAGTCACGTCCGGTGGTCAATGTGCAGACCATGTTGTTGTTGATTGTGCCTCCATATCGAAATGCGCAGGTATTTTGGTTGAAAATGTTCAGGGTAACATGTTGGAGAGTATTAGAAACTGGTGCGTTAGGCTGTTGATTAAATAAAAGTAGGTAAGCAGGTGAGGGGCGAAGAAATAATTGAACCGCAAGGTACCACCGTCCTGAGACAAGAACGACCTTATTGGATTAAGCATGAGCTCAAAGTCAAGTAGAAGAAAATGATAAATAGATAGCTGCATTCTTTGCCATACACACCATAATTTCAATTAAAATATAAACAACGTGAATCCATAAGTAGCACATGCTTCATTATCTTTTCTTGGCTTTATTTTGAATGGAAGAGGCTTACGTCCAAAGTGAGTCAAGAAAGGGCCGTAATGGATAGACGAAAAGAATTCACAGAACAATACTAGAGTACCAACCGAGACGTATTGTTTTATTTTTTTGCTAGACGATCGCAGTACAAAATCATTACATAGAAACATCCCCAGAAATTGTTCTAAATTTTAACCAAAATATACCAAAAAAAATGAAGTATTTCAGGGTACCTTGCAAGTATAAGTGTGGCACTGTAAATTTGCTCAAACTTCTTCGGGATTATTTGAATATTGTAATAACAAGTACTCACCCCAGTTGCACCCCATCCGGCTGCGACGACTTCTAGATTATCAGGTAGGTTGTATGTGCTATGCGCAATAACGACCGCCCGGATGGTATTTCCGAAGGTCAAGAACCCGCTAAGACGAATTATGCAAATGTCAGCATTGAAAGTAGTAGTGCTAAAGTCAGGGTGATTCAGGACTGTCAGAGCGTTGATGATTGTACCGGCAGTGTTACGGGTGTTGGCTCCAGCGCGGATACGACGAGATTGAGGGCCGGTGTACGTGCTGGAAAAGATAATTGTCATATCTTCGACGATGGAAAATATATTTATTTGACCTTCGAGCCCAGTTTTTACTACACTAAAAAAAATTTTGTTGACCCAAGTTACCCTAGTTTTGGTTGCTGGTTACACAAAAAAAGCGACTTGCTAACTTTGCCTTACTAGCAACAAAACAGTTCTGTTACTTGTGTTTAGATAGAGCAGCCCATCAGGTTTGTTAATATTAATTCAACGTTTTATTAATATTAAATGAACAGTTTTGGTAATATTAGTTCGACAGTTTTGTTAATACTCATTGAACAGTTTTCTTAAAATTAATTCAACTGTTTCATTAATTTTTAATTAACAGTTTTGGTGATGTTATTGAAACTATTTAATTAATGTTTAGAAAACTGTTTGATTAATGTTAATAAAGCTGGGTTGGTTACTACACTAGTAACAAAACCTAGTTTGGTAATCAATAGCAAAATATTATTTGCAGGAAAATGTAAATAGTTTACGAAATCTGTCAGATAAGTAACCATAATTAGTTTTTTATTAATCCATATTGTAATTTACCTAAAACTGAAAAAGTTTCAAGTAGATTACATTATCTTATCTATTAATAAAAACTAATTATAGACTTATCTGACAGATTTTGTAAACTATGTTCATTTTATTTCATAAATTATGTAAAATAAAATTATCTGTTTTGATTTATACATTCGTTTTATTTATTTCAACAATTATATTAATTACATACAATAATAATATACTTATCAAAATTATGTTGACAATCAACTTGTTAAGTTTATACATACGGAATGTGTGTCTAATTATGCTTCTGCATCATTTGATTTTTGGTCATTGTTTTCTAGTCTGTAGACCTGGTCCTGAAAAACAACATTTAGGTAATTAAATTTATTGTTTTGCTACAAAATGCAAAATGTCACAGTGCTAATAATCACTTCCTATGTGAGGATGATCGTTGGTTTATCAGTATTTACATTCATTTTCTGGGTTTTAAGAATGCGAATAAACTAAAAAGACAAAGTTGGATCTTTTATGTAAGAGTATATACTTTAATATTTAAATTAGAGAAAGATAAGTTACCTACCAGTACCTAGTTACATACCTTTGCATTTCTTTATGTAGCTACATATTATGCTGAGACCCCGCAACTTTAGATACATAGTCTTCAATGAGATTTGGGCTGGGGTCCGGTACTGACGCTGCTACAAATTCACTCATGTTTCATATGTCCACACGTTCTATGAAGTTTTTTTAACGAAAACCATGTGTTTTTTTGTGATTTCACTAGGAATTATGTATTTTTCTGTCGCTTTTACTAAAATTATAACTGACGCCAAGATCAGACGGATTGCAATGAAGCAAGTTCGAACACGTTCGCGTCGCACACGCTCCAAGAAACCGCGTTCGGGTGCGTTCGGTTAACAAACTGCGTTTCGTTACAAATAACAAAAGTTTGAATAGGTATTTTGTCATAAAATTTATACAGGTTGTTTGGTAGAGGGTTAGCCAAACTTGGTGGGCGTGTAGGTGGACCTATTTGTAAAATTTAATTTGAAGGAAAATACCCCAACTCTTCACATTTTTTTTTAATTATTATTTTTGTGATTTTTTATTTTTTTCCCAAATTTTACCTCTTCAACCTTACAACTTTTTTTGTACATGTTTTCGCTAAAAAAATTTATTCGATTTTGATCCCAGATGTATTCTTGATCTATCCAAGGCATTGGTAATCCAAAATAATCAGAAAATAATTAGTTATGGGCTCTCAAGTTAAGAAAATAAAAAAATGTTGTCCGAAAGGTCAACTAAACATCATTCTAAAAAAAACTAATAGAGATCGAGGAGTTCAAATACTCTTAAAAACTGCTCTTGACATCCTTTATTAAAACGGTGTATTCCATGTAGCATAAAAATTTACCAACTTGTCAAAAATAAGGCTTATGGGGAAAATGGAGTGAAAACTCAAAGGAAAAAATACACATTTTTATTTTTTTTAATCACGTATTTTGTTTAAAAACATCTAACCAGCAACTAAGCCAGCAAACATTATTGCAAAACTCCTTTTGCATACCTACCTAAATAAGGTTTGTAGTATGCTCTCAAAGTATATTCAGTTATAACCAAAGATTGCTTAAAATAAGCGTTAACAAAACAAGTTCGGTTAATCATTTTTTTCAGTGTACTAATAACATTTTAACGTTATTTAAGGGTTATGTTTCCAGAATAGCAAATAAATGAAATATTAAAATGGACGAATATGTGCAAGGTTTAAACTTGCTATCTTAGCACGGTCAGCCAATAAGTCCTACTTATCCGAGCGATGGTCATGGTTGCATCGCATAAGGGAGGGCTGTGTCCGCTTAAGAGGAGTATATACGCCAACGACCTTGAAACTGAAAATCCCTGTCGGGCTCATCGAAAATTGATGATTATTTCATGACGGAATGTCGTAGAACTTTTTTTTGTGCACAGATTGTAGGTGACATGGATTGGATTTTCAGTTTTTCAGAATAGGGCCCTTAAGCAAAGTTGGTAAATCTAAGTGATAAAACCTACTATAAATAGATTTGGGAATGTATTTACGACCGGTGGCCTGTCTGACACCAACGCTTGTTACCGCGTGGGAAAACTCCAGACTCGCCAGTTTCTCCAAGATGCCTAAATCACCATTTTTGCACCCTCAGGAAGAGATGGACTAGCCCTAGTCCATGCCGGGACTACAAGGAACGTTCGGCTAATAAATACAGTGATTCTATTACACTTACGGATCTAAAGTTGGTTCTGTGCAGCGAGCACCTGTCAGTACAATGTTGTTAGTTAAGATAGTACCACCGCAGTTTTGGGCCCAAACGCCCGCACGGAGGAAATCAACCTGTACGATGGTTGGGTATTGGGTGGTGGTGGTACCGGTGCCGCCGACAATGCGCTCTCCTGAGAAAGCGTTGACCATATCAGCAGGATCGGCAATGAGCACCTTAGATTCGTCTGGGATCGCGTTTGGGGCTGCTGCAGAGAGCCCTGGAAATAGATAACAACTATTCGTAAAAATCCGCCGCACTTAGGTACTGCTTTTTGAAAAAATGCTTTCAAAATGCCTATAAACTCGTAGTCACAGGTTCGGTTATCCCGCCGGGTACTAAAGTTTTTAAAATATTCAGTTTAGTAATTTAATAAACGAATAGGTACGTTTATTACTCCTTCTCGCAAAAACTATGCACTCAGCAAGAGTTCTGGCGTGACACGTAGGCAACGAACTCAGGATATATATGGAAGTCTCATTCGTTTGAAAATATGTTCCACGGCAATGCCTACTTTTGATCGCAAAACAGTCTGTCACTAGTCACTTTGATAGTAAGTCAGTCTGCTTTAATAATAATAAATCGTTGGTTAGATTTTCCAGTAACTCTCACTCAAATCCTTCCTTCATGTATGAAAGAATAAACACTCTCTTGTACACACCATATAACTTACCTTACTTCCAAATAAAAACATACACAACTTAAAACAAGGTGGTTACTATCATTTTTTATTTGTCATTAGCGTTGTTGTTGCTGTCAGCTGTAGTATCACAGATACCGCACAGCCTTAAGACGAAAGTTTTTAATCAATGTGTGTTGCCAGTGATTACGTGGTCACAAATATAGGCCTACTTAAAAGGTTCAGAGTCGCTCAGCGGGCTTTGGAGAGAGCTCCGAGCTACACTCGGAGTTTCTCTGCGTGATAGAACTCGAAATACGGAAATCCATCGGAGAACCAAAGTCACCGACATAACTATCATATTAATATTAGCAGACTAAGTGGCAATGGGTAGACCATAAAATATAGTTGACAGGTTTAATTATGTTGCATCATCATCTATGAAATTTTACAAGGCTTTTTTTATCACAATTTTATCCTCCAAATCTTTTTCTATGGGTTTCCTCTACCAGCATTTAAAAGCTCATTAAACAGGTGTCTTGTTTAGTACACCCTTATATTATAAGATTTGTTTTAACTCAGACGAAGTAAAAATCTAACTAGTAAGTTCATAATACCTTAATGAAAATGACCGACCTCCTATAGTATAACACCATTCGCCACGGCATCCGTCATGCTAGTTCATTGTCAAAGTATGTCAGTCACGCACAATACTGTGCATGATATGTCTACGCGATGTATGACTTTAGGCCATGTTTCAAGACGGATTTGAGTGACAGTTAGATCTCCTTTTCTATTTGTTACTCGTAGCACGCAATTTTCATATTGATATTCCCACGGGGTTGGGACTTAAGCATGATTTATGCTAGACCGGGCCGTGTCCGCGCCGGGGCGGGGACGGCCTTCTTTTGTATGAAGACAGCACGGACGCGGCACGGACAACATTAAAAACAAAAGCTGTCTTCATACAAAAGCAGCCCGTCCCCGCCCCGGCCCGGACACGGCTCGGTCTAGCATAAATCATGCTTTATGCGGCTAAAACCGCGGGCGCACCTAGTAGAAACAATAAAATTACTTACCAACGAGAGCCACTAGGGCAAGGAATGTATTGAACGCCATCACTAAAGATACTGTTGCTGATATTTTTTTACCAAGGGAATTACATTTATTATATACGAAACGCTTATCGCGTATCGCTAATAATCGTGGATTATTTGTGCCTAAATGTGGATTAAATTATACATTTTAAGCGTAACTACGTAAGTACATTGTAAATTACACGTTTATTTTGTTGCGATTAATAAAAATTCACCTAACCTCACTCGCCGGCCGGTCTGACAGTTCCATAGATTTTTGTTTACGTCGTAGACTTTCCACACGGTTTGCTTGTACCTAAACATGATGACTCGCAGATCCTTATCTCGTGAACAAGAGAACATGAAGCTACATTTAGCATTAAAAGAACTACAGGCTACCAAGGAATTGTCTGCCCAGCTCCAAAGTGAAAGGGAAGACAACAAAAGGTTGTTGCTTGAGGCCTTAGACAAAAACAAAATGTTAAAAAGTGAGATGTCTTCGTTACATACGAAATATCTCGAAATTATAAGTGGGCGGGACACATTTAAACAATTAGTTAGCTTTTGAAAAATGTAGCTCAGAATATGACCGCAACTTGGACAGAATCTGTACATTGGAGCAAGAGTTGGTTGAGGCACACCGGAACATTGCCTCTCTAGAAGAACAATGCCACAACTACACAGTCACCCAAAATCAAAATTTATTCGATGAATTAGTTAGTGCGGAGCCGCAGTTTGTTTCTAATGGAATCGATGAAAATGGTCCTGTGGTTATAAATATCACTCATAATAAAAAAATACCTAGTGAAACAGAGGGCCCGGTACGTCTAATCGGTTGCAGTAGAAATAAACTTATAGGTAAAATATATTAAAATCAATAAATGTATTAAAAACAAAGTTAAATTAATTAATTAACTTTCAAAACAAAAACTGTTGTTTAGATAACGGAACCCTTCGTGCGCGAGTCCGCCTCGCACTTGACCAGTTTTTTTAATTAGGTTAATAAATAGACAGGATGAGTCATTTACACCGGCGGCCTACATAATATGGGAATCCCCTAAGTATAATATTGTCATAGATAAAAATGCTGAAAGGAGTTTCTGCCCCGGTTTTATCTTATCATAAACTAATCGCAATTTTTTGTTTTGTCCTATTTGCCGGGCTCTGTGGGGCATCGGGCGAATGCTCGACTGCAATGCCGAAGGTTGCAGGTTCGATTAACACTGGGTACGGTGTTTTGGTTTAATTTGTTGATTTACAATAAATTAGGTAGGTGTCTCAATAAATCAGGATACTTACTATCGGTTTACAAGCAATTTGTCATGTGTTCTGTTTGCTCATGGTCACCGCATTCGAAACAGACGGACAACCATAATATCTCTCTCGGGCGGACCGGTTATAGGAGCCAACGATGTCCCATGTCTCTGGTTCTATGGGATTTTGACGATTTGGCATTACAAACGGACTCTTTGATTATCTGCGCTATCCTATTTTGACCTGGCCTGAACAATGTTTATTTTGATTGATTGCGCATTTGTATTTATACTGAGAGTGAACATCGGATTCGAACCTAACTTGGCAAGCCTATGGCACTAAAAAACATTCATCATGTTTGAAATGTTACTTCTTATTTAGCGGAGAAGTTAAGCAGGCGCACTCAGAGACTTCTTTTAATACATCTATACATATAATAAAATCGTAACTCAGCGGTGTCTGTTTTTGGAAGATATAAAAAAAATATAAATTGTATGGGTATCTATGAACGCAGTAGAACCTATTTTTCTGTTTTTCTGTTTGTCTGTTTGTCTGTTTGTCTGTTTGTGTGTGCCTTTGTGCCCGCTAATCTCAGAAACGGCTTATCCGATTTTAACCAAATTTGGTATGCAGATAGCTTTAGACCCCGATTAACATATAGGCTATTTTTTATCCGGATATTTTGTCCGGTTATCCGGATAAAGTGATTTTTTTGCTTTTACTTAGTTAGTTTGAATGTTGTATTGAAGAAGTATGTTGTGTGGAATCAATACATGATTAACCGGATATCCGGCAGGTAATTAAAAAAACCGGATATCCGGCAATTCCTAAAATAACGTATAGGTACACTTATGTCTCTCCATATATCCGGATCCGTCTGGGCATACGGATATTCTTTATGATGCTGTTTTGACCGACTTTAAAAGAGGAGGTTTTCAATTCGACCCGTATTACGGGTCTACCTTAAAGGTAGGTATATTGTTTGTATGTTGGTATGTATGTGGATATGTTCACGCTGTACTCCGGCATTCCTTAATCCAAGGTTAAAATATTAGTTCCTATCACTATTAGGCTTCATCACTAAACCATGAATATGATCAATTTTAGTGTCAACTATTCAAAACGATTTTAACAAACCCAAATTCAGAAAAAAAAATGTATTTAAATGATGAAGTCCTGTTGAGTTCTTCCTGTTCCATCATCAGATCAGTTCCATGGTAGCATATTGTTGTCATAAAAGTTATACTCTTTCATTTGATACCCCACCCTACTCACGCCCTACTTACCCTACTTATTTAAAAACATCGGTTTTTATTTCCGAGCTAAATCCTAGAGTCTGACCAGTGAGTCGTGGCAATTGAAAAAAAGCGGCAATTTTAAAAAATCTTCATGTGTCAACACTGTGATGTCATGACGATACATAGAAAAAATAGATTTGATACTTTTTATTATTTTACTTTTAATAAAAAGTATCAAATCTATAATTAACTATCTAATTATTACTAACACATAAAGATTTTTTTAAATTGCCGCTTTTTTTCACTGCCACGACTCACTGGTCAGACTCTACATATATTTTGAACGGCTAAGCCAATTTCGATCAATCTTAGCTAAGAACACTCGCGCATAGCATAATCACATATCAACCAAAAAAAAATTCATTGAAATCGGTTCATCCGTTCGTGAGCTACGATACCACATACAGACCCACACACAGACACGTCAAACTTATAACATCTCTCTTTTTCCGTCGGGTGTTAAAAAATATCATAGGTCTGGTTTCAAAAACGGTATTCCCAACAATATTCCCGCAATCAATAACCTACTTTGAGAATATTAAAGTTTATAGGGAAATGATACCTATCACATACCTACCTACCAGTATCATTTATCATTAAAAGACTTATAAAACCTGCGAAATAAACGTATTATCATCTTATTTTTATCTTTATTTCTCAGATTCTCTTTACCTAAAAAGTCAAGTAATTTGAAATTAGAAACTGATATCCCCACCAGCAAAAAAAAAAGAAACAATCAAAGAGGTTTGAATCGATTTCTAAATTTTAGAAAGTAACTTGAATTCAAAAATGGAATTCACTACCTGCTAGAAAGTCTTCTTAAGCCCTGCAGTTTTTAGCATTTTTTTCATCGAAATTTCGTAAGCCAATGTGATTTTTTGGCGATATTAGCGATTTCTTGCGATTTGATTGTTTTCTTTTTCTTATTATTGCCTCGGTTGTTATTTTCATTTAGTTTTCTTTGATTGTTATTGTAAAATAGTTGTTCAATTTCTTTTGGTCTGATTTTCTTTCGTCATTTTTAGTGTAAATTAGTAAGTAGTTATTTGTATAAGTTTGTAGATAGTAAGTACCTTGATATGGTTTTAGTAGTTTCTGTATTAAAGTAGCTTATAATAATTCTACATAAATAATTATTATACGGTAGTAGAATTACGTCGATAGAGGTTTTATTATTTGTATTATTTAAACTATACAAGCATAAAATTGGATAATAAAAATGCCTAGGAGAAAATCGACCCTGTCCCAATATAGCACACGTGCTAAAAGACTGAGTCAAATGCGATCACAGGAATCTGAAGAAGATCGTAATGTGAGACTTGAGGAATCTCGGGCCCGTCAGGCCAGTATTTACGCTGCGGAGACTTCGGCTCAGCGTGATTCTCGGCTGAGTTTACATAGTTCTCGAATGCAGGCTTCTAGATCTCGAGAGACCAGCGATCAACGTGAGGCACGTTTATCCGCCAATCGGGAACGTCAAGCCCTGTCCCGTGAGTGAGATCTACTAATAGAGCATCCCGCTTGAGCTTTCAGAGAACCCGATCAGCGAATGCTAGATCTCAGGAGTCCCTTGAAGCACGTAATGTGCGTTTAACAGCCGATCGCGAGGCTCATGCACTGTCACGTGAGTCTGAGACTTTCACAGATGAAGAATATCGCTTGAGTTCTCAGAGATCTCGAACGGCAGAAGCTCGGTCTCAGGAGACTCCTGAACAACGTAACGCACGTTTAACAGCCGATCGTGAGGCTCATATATTGTCACGTGAGTCTGAGACTTACACTGAATGGGAATATCGCTTAAGTTCCCAAAGATCGCGAACGGAAGAAGCTCGATCTCAGGAGACTTCTGAACAGCGTGAAGCGCGTTTGACAGCCGATCGTGAGGCTCATATACTGTCACGTGAGTCTGAGACTTACACTGAATGGGAATACCGCTTAAGTTCTCAAAGATCTCGGACGGAAGAAGCTCGATCTCAGGAGACTTCTGAACAGCGTGAAGCGCGTTTGACAGCCGATCGTGAGGCTCATATACTGTCACGTGAGTCTGAGACTTTAATTGATAGACAATGTCGCTTGACTTCTCAAAGATCTCGGACGGCAGAAGCTCGGTCTCAGGAGACTCCTCATGAACGAGAAGCGCGTGTACGTGCTGATCGCGATGGTCACGCAGTATCGCGTGAAATTTGGCGCGAAGAAACTGTTGACCAACATCAATCTCGCTTTGATAGTGTAATAGATAGGATGTCTATTTCGTCGGAAGATTCTGAGAGTGGGGCTGCAACTAGCATTCTTCCGTGGATCAACAAGGAGCATTCAGGCTATTTGTACTCGCCTAGAATAAATTACGCTGGATTCGCATCAATAGGTGGGATGACTGTAAGCTGCAATTTTTGTGATGCTCTAAAATGGAGAAGAGAACCAAATGGTATCTGCTGTTCGGGTGGAAAAGTTCTCATTGCAAATTTCCACGATCCCCCAGACTTTGTTAAAGGACTACTTAATGGTGAGCATCCACAGTCGAAACATTTCTTAGATAATGTCCGATCATATAATAGTGCATTTCAAATGACATCTTTTGGGGCAAAACAAATTACAGAGGGGCCATTCATGCCAACCTTTAAAGTGCAGGGCCAAGTTTACCATCTTATTGGATCTTTACTTCCTCAAAATGAGCCAAAATATCTACAAATTTATTTTGTATCTAATTACAACGAACAAGCTAATATTCGAAATAGAATTTTTCCTCGATTAGAAATCAATCTTATATCTCAACTTCAGGAAATATTACATCAAATTAATCCATACGTGACAAGCTTCAAAGCAGCCTTGGCCTCTTTTCCACAGGGCCAAAATAATGAGTACAAAGTCATTATTAAGGCTGACAGACGTCCTCCGTCGGAACATCGCGGCAGGCACAATGCTCCCGTTACTGACGAAGTGGCTGTGATCTTAGTGGACCAAGAATGTGACAGACGTGACATTGTTCTGCGAACTTACGACGGTCGCTTGCAACGTATTTATGAAACACACCGAGCATACGATGCCCTACAGTATCCATTGATTTATTGTCATGGTGAAGATGGGTATAATTTTGGACTTTACCAAGTTGATCCAACTACTAGGCTAACAAATTATAACAAAAAAATATCTGCCTTACAATTTTACTCCTACCAAATGCAAATACGCCGAAATAGTTTTATTTACTTACAGAGATTTAGAGGTTTGTTTAGCCAATTCATTGTAGACATGTACGCAAAAATAGAAACGGAGAGGTTAGTTTACATACGCACTAACCAGACACGTCTGCGTGCTGAAGATTACGTGCATTTACGAGACGCAATGCAACAAGATGATAACGTTGAAAACATGGGTCAATTAGTAATCTTACCATCAAGTTTTACCGGCGGGCCGCGGTACATGCACGAGCGTACGCAAGACGCCTTTTGTTATGTTCGTAGATTCGGCCGGCCCGACCTTTTCATCACTTTTACGACCAATCCAAAGTGGATTGAAGTTACACAAGCACTGTTTTCAAACCAGGCATCTTACGATAGGCATGACATTATAGCTCGGGTGTTTCACCTTAAGCTGAAACTGATGATTGACCTAATAACTAAACAAAAAGTTTTCGGGTCATCACTATGTTATATGTATAGCGTAGAGTGGCAGAAAAGAGGCTTGCCGCATGCCCATATACTACTGTGGCTGGAAGAAAAAATTAGGCCCGATGCTATCGATACTATTATAAGTGCCGAATTTCCCGATCAGAACCAGGATCCCATTTTACATGAGATTGTTAAGACTCACATGGTTCATGGGCCATGCGGGGCTTTGAACAGCAACTCTCCATGTATGCAAGAAGGTCGCTGCTCTAAAAAATATCCACGAGCACTCTCAGAACAAACTGTTTCGGGAGAAAACGGATATCCATTGTATCGTCGGAAATCGACCCAACACGGTGGCTTTTCAGCTAAAATTAGATTACGCGGTCAAGAAATTGATATAGATAATAAATGGGTGGTACCTTATTCACCCGTGCTATCTAGAACATTCAAAGCACACATAAATGTAGAAGTATGTAACAGCGTCGAAGCTATAAAATATATATGTAAATATGTAAATAAGGGCAGTGACCAGGCCACAGTGGGATTAACAAATAGTAACGATGAAGTTACAAAGTTTCAGTCGGGTCGCTATATTAGCTCTTCCGAAGCTGCTTGGCGTATTTTCAGCTTCCCAATTCATGAAAGATATCCGCCCGTAATCCATCTTGACGTCCATCTTGAAGGTGGGCAAAGGATCTACTTTAATCCAGATAATTTGACGGAACGTTTAAGTAACCCGAGACAAACCACATTGCTTGCGTTTTTTCAACTTTGTGAGAGAGAACCTTTTGCTAAAACACTTCTGTATCACGAAGTTCCATCATATTATACTTATAATAAACAACAGGGTGTTTTTAATCGCAGAAGACGTGGAACAGCTGTTGATGGCGAATCAGGTATTTTTAAGGAACATGTGATCGGTAGAGTATATACTGTGCATCCGAATAACTCTGAATGCTTTTATTTGCGTTTACTTCTGCACACTGTTCGAGGACCTACTTCTTTTGCCGAGCTCCGAAGAGTTGATAACATTGTGCATAATACTTACCAAGCAGCTTGCCGAGCGCGTCACCTACTTGATAGTGATCAACATTGGGATGACGCTTTGTCCGAAGCATGTATTAGCGAAAGTCCACGTAGGTTGCGTCATTTATTTGCAGTCATGCTGGTTTTTTGTGCTCTTTCTGATGCTGCTCAACTTTGGCACAAATATCAAAATAAATTGGCTGAGGATTTTTTCCGGCACACACATTTAGCTAATAATAATGAAATTATTAATATATTTCGTGAAAGTTGTTTCAATCGCTGCTTACTGACCATTCAAGATATAGTAATATCGATTGGAGGTAATCCAATCTCTCAATATGGCTTGCCAGAACCATCATCCGAAGGTGAACGCATTAACAGAGATTACTCAAGAGAAATAAACTATGATCCTTTGGAACTGGCTGAAACTTTGCAAAACGATGTGTCGAGATTAACTGATGAACAAAATATAATATTTGAACGTGTGTGCCACAGCGTTGAAAACGGTTTGGGAGAAATGCTGTTTTTAGATGCTCCTGGTGGCACGGGAAAGACTTTTCTTACCAAAGCCATTTTGGCTAAAGTACGAAGTCAGAACAAAATAGCTCTCGCTGTTGCCTCATCTGGCATAGCAGCTACTTTATTACCAGGAGGAAAGACAGCTCACACAATGTTTAAGATCCCACTCAACATCGAAACTACAGAAGCCCCTGTGTGTAACATATCTAGAAACAGTGATAAAGCCAAGGTTTTATTTGATTGTAGCCTTATTATATGGGACGAATGCACAATGGCCAACCGTAAAGCTATAGAAGCAGTAGACAGAACGTTAAGAGATATCAAACGAAACGAACAACCTATGGGTGGGATAACAATACTATTTTGTGGTGATTTTCGCCAGACCTTACCTGTTATCTCACGTGGAACAAGAGCTGACGAAGTTAGAGCATGCTTAAAAAGTTCCAGTCTGTGGCGCTATATCACCCCTATCCATTTGACAGTGAATATGCGCGTCCATATCGGAGGCAATAATGATGCACAGGAGTTTTCTGATAAACTTCTCGAGATAGGCAACGGTACTTATCCACATGAACATGAAACGGTAGTTCTACGTAATAACCTGTGTTGTACAGTGACATCTATACAAGACCTCATATCTTTTGTTCACGGGGAGGCTAACCAAATAGCAAATTATGGAAACTCCTGGCTTTGCGAAAGATCTATTTTGACCCCACGCAATGATCAGGCAGCAGTAATAAACGCTCATATTCTAAGTGCTTTTCCGGGGGACAACGTAGAGTACATCTCGATCAACAGAGTTACGGATCAAGATGACTCTACTAACTACCCCGTTGAATTTTTAGAATCGCTGAGCACCCCTGGTTTGCCTGCTCATAAAATAAATTTAAAAGTCGGCGTACCCATTATGTTACTAAGGAATCTAAGCCCACCGAAATTATGTAATGGAACCAGATTAAAAGTGACGAATTTACAACAGAACGTGATAGAAGCTGAAATTTTAACAGGTTGCGGTGCAGGTGAGAGTGTTTTTATACCTCGCATCCCCCTCATTCCAAACAACTTTCCGTTTAGTTTTAAACGAGTTCAATTTCCAGTGAGCTTATGTTACGCTATGACCATTAACAAAGCACAGGGTCAGACGCTGAAAGTTGCTGGTGTTGATCTAAGTGTTAGTTGTTTTTCGCACGGTCAACTGTATGTCGCTTTGTCACGTGTTAGCAATCCCAGGACTCTCTGTGCTTTAATTCCTGACGGACGGACACGTAATGTCGTTTATAGAGAAGCATTGCTCTAGATAAAAAATAATTTAATAAAATAATTTAATAAAAAATAATTTTATAAATCCAAAAAAAATATAAAATAAAAATCATAAAAAAACTTTTTTTTAAAACTTATAATCACTTTGAATGATATCTTCCACAACACTATAATAGTGTTATACAAGTACCTAAGTAAATTAGGATGCTGGCTTATATTGACAATTTATTTATGGTTTGATTATCGATTTTTTGTTTAAGTAGTTTATGTTTGTTTTGTTGTTTATTTAAAATATTAGTTTTTTTTTATTTAAAGAAGTGTACCTACACGAACAAAGTCGCGGGCACAGCTATTTATTGTAATAAAATTGTAAATAAAAGATGTCTGTTATTGGAAGGAAGGTACTGGAAAGAAACAAATTTCATTAACGCATATTTAAACACACTACCATGATTCTCTTCTGCTCAGCAACAGTATACTTACCTGATTGTCCTTTAAGTCTAGACTTTTGCACAGCGATAAGTAGGTGTTCAAAAAACGCTGACGAAGTCGCGGGCACAGCTAGTTTGTAATAAATATATAAACTTTACTAACTTAACTTTACTTCCATCTTGTTCTTGTTAGGGAATTATGCAATATGACAGTTGAAAGCTGTCAAACTCACAATGTGATATCTCGGACTCGAGCCTGATCCTAGGCTACTAGTATCTTTACAGAAGTGATAGCGCTCTTTTCGATGTTCATTTTGGATCATCGATCCGAAATTGATTTCTGTCATCTGAACGAAGATTTATAAGAGCTCTTTCATTTTTGCAAAGAAACTTGTAGTTTAGGATCACCGAACACTAATTATTATACTCCTAGCGGAGACTTAGGATCAATAGTTTCTAAGATAATAGTAGATTTTATACCAAGGGAGAAAATACTATTTTTCCGGCGAGAGTGTTTTTTGAATTCAGAGAGGAGCGAGGGATTCTTAAGTAGAATCCTGAGCGAATCGAGGGATTTGAAAGTTACGATTTTGAAAGTTACGACTCGGACGATTAAGTTTCACTATTTTTTTTTAACTTAAATTGCTTTCATCTTTTCAATCTCTGCTAATATCCATTATTTTTCAATAGTTTCAAATTAAACAGGATCAAAACTGACCCGTGGAATATGTCTAATGGGGAAACCACGTTAAAAAAAACCCGCTAAGTACACTACCTCATAGGTGGCGAGGAAACGTGTGCATATTATGACGATTACAACTTTTACAACTTTTTGAATCGTTATATCTCAAAAAACGGTGGCTCGTAGAAAAAAGTATTAATACATTTTTTATAGATAGTTTTATGATCTACAACTTTTGTCTGAGGTATTTTTATGATAAAACTTACCGTTTTGCTGAAAATCGCGAAAAACACATATTTATATTATAATATTTTTTTTCCTTACAGGGGAAAGATCAGAAAGAACTTTCAAATTTTATTTTTAATGATATTTTAAACAATCTCACCGATTTTCAGCTTGGTGGGAATTTAGGTAACTTTGAATGTCTAGTTTGACTGGACTAAAGGTGATAACATTATTTAATACTGTCATATCTCATTCATCAATTAAAATAATAAAGGTTGTGGATACCCTGATTATTTTAATTTTAGTTCTTGATAAAATATCTAATGGATGTTTGTTTTAGAGGAGTTCTTGGATCAATAACAATCTATATACTTAATAAGGAATTATAATTTCTTGGTGGCAGAATTGTGAGCAGAATTATTGTCACCTGACCCTGCACCTGCGTCAATCGTTATCTATCAAAAAATTGTTTCCGAAAGATAGAATAAAGAGAAAATTAGTTTTTGTTTAGTTTTATATTTCTTATATTTAGAGAAAATAATAATTACATCTAAAATTAAGGACATTTTTCGGTTTTAATCGCGTGGTGTTTATTACTTTTAGCTTTGTTTCAACACTCAACGTCTCGAGACCTTTACAGGTCCCTTCTTCGAGAACAACAATGCTAAAAGTAATAAACACCACGCGACTAAAACCAAATTTTTTATTTTAATTTTAATAGAACATCGCGAAAACAGAAGAAAAATCTAATATTAAGCTATTGCATAGCTTTTATCGCGGGCTTTGAGCGCGGGGACCGAATCAAGAAATTCCGTTACGAAAATAAAACCTAACACCCCCACTCCACCTACCATGTAGCATATTTTTTTTATTTTTTAGAAAAATTAAATAAATAATTATTATTGCATAATTTGATAAAAAAATATATGCAATAGCTTTACCGCGGAAGTCCCCGAGTGCCACACGTTTTTATATCTTTTTGTTTTTTTTTTCTGTTTTCACGATGATGGATAGAAATTAAATTCATTGCTTGCTCATTGCTCAATAATGCTAAAAGTAATAAACACCACGAGATTAAAACCCCTTCTCTAATTTAATAGTGGTCAACTGGGCCCACGTCGTCGTCGGAACGGAAACAAACGAAAACAAAAGACGACTCAGCAGAAACAAAAGTCATTAATCAAAGTCATAGATTTGCCTTAAAATTCTATTTTTAATAGAATAAAATAAAGTACTTACATAAGTACGTTTTTATTAGGTACTAGCTGTGCCCGCGACTTCGTCAGCGTTTTTCGAACATCTAGCCATCGCTGTGCAAAGGTCTACACTTAAACGAACGACCAGGAAAGTACTGAGCAGAAGAGAATCATGGCAGAGTTTGTTTAAGTGTGATTTTTGCACATCGGTATGTAACTTGTTGCATGCTTATTCACATTATTATAAGAAGAAGTGTCGAAAATCTATAAAAGTTGAAACTCGACTTTGAAAAAAAGGATAAAATAATAATAATAAGCTTGTACAAAGCAACCGACTTATTTGTTATATAATCTAAAGTCTGCCAGCTTTACTAAATGCAATATTTTTTTACGTGGGTGATGCCCCTTGTGTACCGTCAGGCCACTCTCGGGGCAAATGACTCGGTTTGTTGGGCTCACTACAACAGTTTGTCAACTAAACCCCAAAGGCGTCCATCGCTCCACAAGTGTCGAGGCCAGTGGGAATTCCTCATGGACTACATCCGTCAACCCCGACAACGGCGGCCTTTCCAAGCCTCATCTCTGCCCGAAAGACAATCCCTCTCCGTCCCCCTCCCTCGGCACGGTCACACTACCGTCTCGTGGCCCCCAAAACCGGTGATAAACCCCCCCGAGTCCACCGCCACCACCAGAGACTAAGCGATTTTTTACAGTGGTTGTCATCCACGCGGCCCTTTTCTTGCGAAAAGGACCTCCGAGCCCGCTGACGCGGGTTTACGGGACATCTGGAGGGTAAAACGTAACGTCGTGCCCGGGACTCGGGACTCGAACGCGGTACCCTCGACTCGGAATCCACACTTTGCCGCAGCTGCCATCGTGCTTGTAAACTACATGCAATCTGCATCTACCCCGTAAATCTGCCCGATTTCAGCTATATTTTTTTCTCTTTTAGGTGCATTTTCGACTGCCACTATAAATATCAAAATTGTAACCGTAACTTTAATCATTGAGGAGTTTTCTGATGAGAAGGTAGTTTCAGGTGGTCCATCAATTCGTATCGAGTTCTTTATAAGCTGATTATATTGATGGAAGTCCAAAAATTAGTAATTTACTGCATTGTGGGATGCTAATCTGCTCATCATTCCAAAGGTTCTCATCAGATCTTTACCAACGATTTGTGGGACCAATTCGAGACTCTCACTTTCTAAATCTAAAAAGAATATTCATATGCTGGAGTCCTGCGTGAACATATCCCCATACAAACAATATGCGGGTCGAATTGAGAAGCTCCTCTTTTTTTAAAGTCGGTTAAAAACAACCATTAAAAATTTCCGTATGTCCGAAGGATCCGAATATATGGAGAGACATAGGTATACGGTATTTTAGGAATTACCGGATATCCGGCTTTTTTAATAACTTGCCGGATATCCGGCTTTTTAATTACCTACCGGATACCCGGTTAATCATGTGTACACAACATACTTCTTCAATACAACATTCAAACTAATTAGGTAAAAGTAGAAATAACACTTTATCCGGATAACCGGACTAAATAGCCGGATAAAAAATAGCCTATATGTTAATCGGGGTATAAAGCTATCTGAATACCAAATTTGGTTAAAATCGGTTAAGCCGTTTCTGAGATTAGCGGGCACAAAGGCACACACAAACAGACAAACAGACAAACAGACAAACAGACAACCAGAAAAACAGAAAAATAGGTTCTACTGCGTTAATAGATACCCATACAATTTATATTTTTTTTATATCTTCCAAAAACAGACACCGCTGAGTTACGATTTTATTATATGTATAGATAGGTAGTTAGGATAAGTAGGTATATACAAATCTTATAAGGATTTGTTTTGTCTAGGTATTATACCTAAGTGGCGTCACATACCTACTTTTATGGCCGTGTGGGATTTAACGTTATCCAAAAAAGTACCTAGTTAGACCTACACCAAGTCAAAGTATGTGTTGTTGGGTACTGTACATCAGGTTAGAAAAATTGAAATTAAGAATCCGACTGTTGTTATAAATGGTGAAAATATAGACCGTGTTTCTGAAGCAAAGAATCTCGGTTTGGTTGTGGATGAGCAACTTAGGTTTGAGAGGCATATATCGGAGGTAGTTGGGAATAGTTTTTATAGGCTTAAGATATTGTACAGGATTCGAGGTTATTTAAGCGTTGAATTGCGGCAAATGCTTGTGGACTCTCTGGTTCTCTCTAAATTCAATTATTTAGACACAGTTTATGGCCCTCGCTTATTGGCTAAAAATAATAAACTGATTCAGAGAGTTCAGAATGCATGCATACGCTTTTGTTACAACGTCCCCAGAAGAGCCCATATTACACCGTTTTTGGACAAATATAACACACTGAATATGGCCCAGAGACGACAGCTGCACCTGGCAGTGCTTATGCTTGGGATAGTTAAGACCGAAAAGCCGAGTTACTTACACTCGAAATTCCACTGGTCTAAGGATCATAACATGTACCAGATACGAGCGTCGGCTTATTTAATCAGTGTTCCTAGACATCGAACAACGGCTTTCCGAGGCAGTTTCCGATTCAGTGCTACCAAGTGCTGAAATGACCTCCCACCACCTTTTAAAGACATAAAATCATCCAGGACCTTCAAGAGTCATTTGAGAAAGCTTTTATTGAATCCAATGGCTGGTAAATTTGTTTAATATTTATCTATTTTTTACCTTATTGTTTTGTTTCCGTTCTTGTTTTTTTCCCTACCTATTGATGCGATGCCGTTGTTCCTTGCCTCATTATAATCTGTTTCTTGTAGCCTTTTTTTGTTAATTTGTATCTCGTTTCTGCTGTGTCCACTTGTCCAAATCTACCTCTATAAATATATGTTATTATGTCAATTCATATTTTTATTATTATTATTTTTAGTATGTCCTGCCTATTTATTTATTTTTTCATTTCATTTTTGTTTTTGATAATGTTTTCTTTTTTCAATCATAACTGCCCTATTAAGAGAACTGTCTAAATACTGATTTACTCTCGCAAACAATATTCTTTAATATTTGTAATAGTTAAGTACTTAATTATCTATAATCGTGCGTCACAACAAGGGTCATCCTGAAAATCAGCACTGGAGCTATCTGCTTCAGCATTAAGCTGAGGACGCAACCTTTTTTGGGCGCTGTACAACTATTAATTTTTTGTTGTTATTTTTAAGCCTTACAAATTGTTAAAATTATTATTGTACAGTGTTAAACCTACCCAAAATAAATGCATTATTATTATTATTACATTTCAAAAATTGTTTATAAATTATTTACTGTAGGTATTTACCTACATTTTAAATTTAAGACATTTTTCGGTTTTAATCGCGTGGTGTTTATTACTTTTAGCATTGTTACAACGCTTCAGAGCGGAGCGTAAACACCACGCAATTAAAACCGAAAAATATCTTTAATTTCAATACAACATTGCGAAAACAGAAGAAAAATCTGTACCTACATTTTTTTGATAAATGCTTTTCAAAAATTTGCACCCGACAGGACTTGGACCTGCAACGTTTACATTTCGTGTACCTACTGCGCTAACCAATTGCGAAATTGCAAAAACCAATTTGATCTATTCTCAAATAGAGTAGGTATTGGTAGTAATAAATTAAAAAAAAAATACTAATAAATAATAACAGACATTTTATGTGGTGATTTACATTTGCTACATATTAAATAAGTTTTCCCTTGCTACCTAAACATAAGATACTAATAGAAATACCTAGATAAAGTCGATAATTAAAATTATTTTGACGGAAAATTTACCACATAATCTGTTTTGTAGGTAATGCCTGTTATTTCCCACTTAAATACCTAGATATTTATATACATATGTTTCACTCACACATTAGTCTCGACCTAATGAAAACTCAGAACTTTCCACGCTGGCTCAGTAACGTCATAATCCGAGCTATGTTCCCGGTTGCATCCCTCTTGGGAGCCCGGGGTCTCCTTTCCTACTTTGACGTCTCCTCTTCGCACGATCTTCGGCATCCCGCGTAGTGAGGCCATTTGGACGCATATCCGATCTTACCACGTCAAGCCAGCACTTCTTGGGTCTTTCCAATCTGCCGCGACCGGGCGGAGGCGCCATAGCAAGATATTTGTTCCTCGCGTAACTAGCTGGTTTTCGTAAAACGTAACCGTACCACGGACATGAAGGCTGCCTCTGATGCAGGAGTTTCGCATCACTCCACAGTGTGGAGTGGAGAGGAGTCCACACATTCAGCGCAGCACTTCATCTCCGTGACATGCAGTTCCTGCTTATGTCGCTCAAGCACTGGCCACGTCTCAATATCATACAGAAGGACAGGTTTAATGATCGTTTTAGAGACCCAATGATCCAGTCATTTAAGCTTAAATTAGGTAAGAATCTCGGAATTCGAGATACCCAGCTGTAAGTCTGTAAATACTTGTATATTGACACCCTAAAAATTGTCTCAAAACCTACCTATGGTAGGGTGTGCGCAACTATGAAATTTCAAGGTCAAATACAAAATTACATACAAAATTCTCTACCCGAGTACTAAAACCCGAGTAATCAACGAAAGATTGCAGTCGCTCACGCAGCTTGTGATCCAGTCATTATAGTAAGTTCACATCGGAATTCGAGATACCCAGCTGTAAGTCTGTAAATACTTGTATATACACCCTAAAAGTAGTCCCAAAACCTACTTATGGTAGGGTGTGCGCAACTATGAAATTTCAAGGTCAAATACAAAATTACATACAAAATTCTCTACAAATGTTGTTTAAATAAAAATTAAGGTATTAAGGGGTATTAAGCAGAAAGTAGTTTGTTCTAGAGGTCTAGGCGAAAAACTTTTGTTATACGACTTTTTGAAATTTGAAGTGGTTTTCGAAAATTTTGAGTTTAAAGTTTGCATGAAAATTAGCTGTTTTTTAGAGTTTGAGGTCATTGACCTCATGGTGCCCTTTTGTTTAGTTTGGATCACTACAATCTTAACATTAATTGCCTTTATTTACAAAAACTGCTGTTTTTCCTTCAGTGATACAACTTCAAATTTTCGAAAAAAAGTTCTTATTTCCAAAAGTCGTAGAACAAAAGTTGTTCGCCTAGACCTCTGGAGCAAACGCCTTTCGGCTTAATAGGGGTATTAAGCCGAAAGGCGTTTGCTCCAGAGGTAGTAATAGCTATAGCTATTTATATAGCTATTTTTATATTATTAGTAATAGCTATTTTTTTTTTAAACAAAATTTGTAGAGAATTTTGTATGTAATTTTGTACTTTGACCTTGAAATTTCATAGTTGCGCACACCCTACCATAAGTAGGTTTTGGGACTACTTTTAGGGTGTATATACAAGTATTTACAGACTTACAGCTGGGTATCTCGAATTCCGATGTGAACTTACTATAATGACTGGATCACAAGCTGCGTGAGTAGAGATGGGATTTTACCCGGTAAATACCCGAATTCGGGAAAATACCAAGGAAAATACCCGATTGGGTAAATATTCGGGTATTTTTAAATTACCTTCCCAAACTGTTTTTGCAGTTATAAATTCTTAAACTTTAGTGTTGAAACGATTTAATGTTTGACTCATCAACGTGTACTGAGACTGTACAGCGCATGGCGAGTCTTTGAAGCTGTCGATAGCTCCTTATGCGGGCTCCGGCACTTCTTTTGTCGTTTTCCAGCGTCACCTTGCCAACAACAAAGCGCGCTAACGGCGCAAACGATTTTAACAAAGAGACCAGTAACTAGTCTCAGCAATAGAGACTAGTTACTGTAGTCTCTATTGTTAAAATCGTTTGCGCGCTTTGTTGTTTGCCGCCAAACAAAAGCAAACCACCAACCCCGCCCCACCTTGCCATGTAAACCTCCTTATCTCAGTCAGACGTTGTTTTCGTTTCGTACAGTGCGCACTACTTTTAGTTTGACTCTATATTGACGACTTGGATTTTGTTTTGTGGACTTCCGATTGCCTAGTGATTAAGTTTTGATTTTTATTGGATTGACAACTACTGCTACTCTTCCGGACATCGATTTCAACTATACGTTGTACGTGCTATTAATAAATAATTGAAAGGTAAGCTTAAACTTAATGTTATAATATAAAAAAGATGTTATTTCTTTTATAAATGTTTTTACCCATATGCATACTATTATTTTTTATATAACTTAAAAATATATTCATGGCGTGCGAATTTCCATACAATAATTCTTTATTTTTCTTTTATTTAAGAGACAATTGACTCTTGTCGGCGGAATATGCGCCACACTGTTCTGACCACGATTTTACTTTGTAACTCTTGATACGACATGACCCCACTTTTCTCTTTTAGTTGTTACACAAAATTATTTGTAGGCCTTCCTGGCCCCCCTTTTCATTCACTTTTCTGTCAAATATATTTTTACAATTATTACAATGTTTTTTTTTCTTTTTTAGGTCACATCATGCCCAGACCGAAGAAAAATGATGTATGGGAAAACTATTTTCATTCAGCAACCTGTAAAACGGTTAAGTGTAAACACTGTGATAAACTGTATAAATTTGCCAATGTCAACAAGATGACTGCCCATCTGTTAAAGTGTTTTAAATGCCCAACTGTCATCAAGAATAAACTCAAAAAAATATCTGACACTGATACGAGTGCGGCAAGTGCTACCAATATTCCTCTGCAAGACGTTTCGATGGAGGAACAAGACAACAGTTTAACGCTAAACAGTTTAAATTCACCTGAAACACAGATATCTGCAGAAAAGAAACTTTCTCTGGATCAGCTTTTGTCGAAGGCAATATTTGTTACTGGTTCTCCGTTTTCAATCGTTGAACATCCGCTGTGGATAACATTTTTTAATGAGATACAACCATCTTACAAATTACCAACCAGAAAAGCAATCTCAACTACACATTTGGAAGTCATTTACAAACAGATGGTAAAAGAAATCACAGATGAACTAAAATCTACAAATGATTTGCATTTACAGTGTGACGGTTGGAGCAATCAGCGCAATGAAGGCATCATTAATTTTATTATTGCAAAACCGGAACCGTTCTTTGTTAAAAGCCTTAATACTCTCACTAACCGCCACACGCCACTCACGCAGCGTGAGCGACTGCAATCTTTCGTTGATTACTCGGGTTCTGCTTGTTGGATGTTATTTTAGCGAACAGATTGTGGCAATATTGTATCCAAAACATTAAGAAAAATACTGTTTAACATATAGGCCTATGTATACATTTACATTACATTTAAATAATCGTGATAATTACGAAAAAAAATATCCCTAAATTGTTGCTTTATGTCGGTTGTCAACAATTTTCGTAACCATAGTAACGCCCGGTTTGTAAAATAATAATTAACAAAGTCAATAGATGTCGCCAACGACATGATACAAAAGAAGTATAACACCTTAATTCAAAAGAGGTAAGTCTTCTTTCTTTTCGGTTAGTGGTGTGGCTCACCTAATGTTGGAATTTTCAGGTCGCCCTAAAGCCTTCTGTAAAGTGTCTGGATCCGGAGATATGACGTCATCAAAATAGCGGCCACCGTATTTTGAAAATTGTAAATTATTCTAAGTCTATGAATCCTACATACATGTGTATGGTATGACATGAAAGGGAATTAACTGGACTACATTGCTCTAGTACAGAACATCAACTAAATAGTAACAGTTACAAAAATATTTCAAGTTATATTGAAGACACTTCAATAAAAAATCTATATTTTTAACTACAGCATCGGAAGTATAAGGTACAGACAAAAAATATGTACCACAGACATAATGAACAATTTATCACCTATCCAATAAACAAAAAACTAGAACTCGAGCGGATGAAAAATTTCTTAGTTACACCGTTGTTAGTATTCGTATTTGGGACAAGATGGGAGTGCATATTTCTTTTTTTGTGTGTACTTTACCGGATATCTCAGCCGTTGGAGATCTTTTCGCGGTGGTTTTTTGTTGTATAAGAAAAATATTAGCTTCTCGTTGGTTTCATAAAAAAAAATGGTGATGATCTGATGAGAACCTTCGGAATGACGAGCAGAATAACATCCCAGAGTGCAGCAAATCACTGTTTGCACTTCATTCAATACAATCAGCTTCTAAAGAACTAGCTACAGATTGATGGAGCACCTGGAATCACCTTCTCCTCACGAAACTCCTCAATAATTAAAGTTACGGTTAGAATTTTGATGATTTTTAGTGGCAGTCGAAAATGCACTAAAAAGGACGAAATAAAACAAAACGACTCCATGCATTCAAGGCTATTGTTCAACACACGATATCCTAACCACGATCCCAACAACTGCAAAACCAGAAGCATCAAGTTCGACACTCCATTCTTCCAAATAATGTCGAACTTGATGCCATTTTTACTGCACTTAGTGATTGTTCATCATCATCATCCGAGCTATATTCCCGTTGCATCAAACCAGCATTTCTTAGGTCTTTCCAATTAGCCGCGGTCGGGCGGAGGCGCCATAGTAAGATAGTAATTTGTTTCCCACGTAACTAGCCGGTATTCATAAAACGTGACCGTACCACCGTAAGCGACATTCATAAAATGTATGTGTTATGTCTCGGATATGAAGGCTGCCAATGATGCGGGAGTTTCTGACGCGGTCTTTTTGCGTCACTCCACACATCCAACGCAGCATCTTCATCGCCGTGACACGCAGTTCCTGCTTATGTTGCTCAAGCACTGGCTACGCCTCACTACCATACGAAAGGACAGGTCTTATGATTGTTTTATAGAACTGTCCCTTCAGTTTAACCGGCATTTTGGGGTCACAGATGATACCAATTACCTCTTGCCGCTTAGCCTAGCATAGTCACCATATTCGAAAGAGACGCACAACCATAATAATCCCTCTCGAGCGGACCGGTTATAGGAGCCGAAGGCGACGATGTCTCTGGTTCTATGGGATTTTGACGATTTGGCATTACAAACGGACTCTTTAATTTTCTGCACTATCCTATTTTGACCTGGCCTGAACAATGTTGTATTTTCATTGATTGCGCATTTGTATTTCGGCTGTGAGCCTAACTTGGTAAGAATATCGGGCTTAACAATATTCATCGTGTTTGAAATGTTTTTAATATATTTGTAATAAGTATACTGAACAAATATTTAAAATCAAAATTGTATTTAGGCTTCCCGCGATTCAGGATTTTCTTTGTGCGGGGGACCAAATTATTTATTTTATTTCTCTCTCATAAAGGATTGATCCTAGGCTACTAGTCTAATTGTAGAAACGATAAAGCTCTTTAAATCTTCATTTTGGGTGATAGCTGTCAAACTTAAAATGTTTTATATCAGAAAATATTGATCCTAAGTCTTGTAATGATACCTAAGCCTAGGTAAATATAAATCTATAATACCTAGGTTACCTATATGCTGGTCAAAGGCAACAAATGTAACGAATCCTAAACCTAACCTAATTAAATCAATCTTCTTCTTCTATCTATATTACATATAATAAAATCGTAACTCAGCGGTGTCTGTTTTTGAAAGATATAAAAAAAAATTCTATTAATTTTTGTATGTAGCTCAAGGCTATTTTGTTTAGAAAATTTATTTACAACGAGCAACGAATTTATTTTCTCGTTTTTAACGAGCCTTAATCGTAAAAACAATCAAAGGAGAATATAGCATTGGAAGTTTTCGCGGCACGGGACATGAGCTTGCGTAGTCTAGTTGGTAAGGACGTTGGGGTACCGACCCAAAGACGCGAGTTCAAGCCTCGCCGCAAGTGAAAATTTTTGAATGCAATTTTTCCTTGTAAATAAATTTTCTAGATATAAAAAAAATATAAATTGGAGGGGTACTTACTAACGCAGTAGAACCCATTTCTCTGTTTTTCTGGTTGTCTGTTTGTCTGTTTGTCTGTTTATCTGTTTATCTGTTTGTCTGTTTGTCTGTGCCTTTGTGCCCGCTAATCTCAGAAACGACTAAACCGATTTTGACCAAATTTGGTATGCAGATAGCTTTAGACCCCGATTAACATATAGGCTATTTTTTATCCGGATATTTAGTCCGGATATCCGGATAAAGAGTTTTTTCTGCTATTACTTAATTAGTTTGAATGTTGTATTGAAGAAATATGTTGTGTGGAATCAACACATGATTAACCGGATGTCCGGTCGAAAATAAAAAAAAACAGATATCCGGTTTTTTTTTTCACGAAATTCCTCAAATACCGTACACCTATGTCTGTCCATATATCCGGATCCTTTGGACATACGGAAATTCTTTATAATGGCTGTTTTTAACCGACTTTAAAAAAAAGAGGAGCTGCTCAATTCTACCCGCATATTATTTGTATGTGAATATGTTCACGCCGTAGGTACTCCGGCATATAAAGTCCAATTTCGATCATTCTTTTTTTATTTGGAAAGTGAGAGTCCCGAGTTGGTCCCATAAATTGTTGGTGAAGATCTGATGAGAACCTTCGGAATGATGAGCAGAATAGCATCCCACAATGATGTTAATTACTAATTTTTGGACTTTCATTAATAGAATCGGCTTATAAAGAACTAGGTACAAATTGATAAACCACCTAAAACCACCTTCTCAAAAATTTCTCAGTGATTAAAGTTACGGTTACAATCTTGAAAATGCAATAAAATGGATAAAAAAATATAGCTGTAATCGGGCAGGTTTACTGGGTAGATGCAGATTGCATGTAGTTTACGTGGCACAATGGCAGCTTTGAAGGGAATCGCTTGAAGAAAAGTTTAAAGAGATAAACATTTTAACTGTTTACTCTCAATACATTTATGAAAATCTGCTATACGTACATAAGAATAAATCAAGTAAATTTCACAAATACAGTGATGTCCGTCAGGTTAATTTGAGACACAAGGATGATCTGACTGTGCCCTATAGTAGGCTCCAGAAAATAAGTAAGTCGTTCTGTAGCACTAGTGTACTTTATTATAATAAACTACCTGAAGACGTATTTGACATGTCCATTACAAGATTCAAAAAATATATTAAACTTAAATTGTGTAATAAGGCGTACTATAGCACGTCAAAATATTTTGATGAGAAGAATCCATGGACATGATTGTTAACTGCTCCTGTTCAGATTAAGATCTGTATTATGACGATTGTAATATAAAACATGATAAAAAAAATAATTGGAAAAAAAAACCCCATGAGTTTCTTGTGGTTTCTTCTCATCGGAGGGCGCGTTCCGAAACCTCGGTAAATTAAAATCTCGACGTTTCAAAACGTACGTATGTGTGTATAATATACGTTCTAAATGAATAAAAAATTTTGAGTTTTGAGTTTTGAGTTTTTGGATTGCGAGTCGAGGGTTCCGCGTTCGAGTCACAGACCGGCGCATTCCCTTTTTAAGGAACGGTGGCCTACCGAGCCGAGTGATGGCTTCCGATTCGACGGCTGCGCGTTCGAGTCCCGAGTCCCGGACACGACGTTACGTTTTACCCTCCAGATGGTCGTCCACCTTGCCGTTGTGAGGGGACTCAGTAGCTGAAAGCTAAGAGGCGCACGAGGTGGGAAACCGGGCTTGCCTGGCTTCTAACCCGTAATCCCGTGTCAGCGGGCTCGGGGGTCCTTTGCGCAAGAAAGGGCCAGTGTGGTAGACAACCACAACAACGAGACGGTGGCATGACCGTGCCGAGGGAGGGGAGACGGAGAGGGATTGTCTATCGGGCAGAGGCAGAGATGAGGCTCGGAAAGGCCGTCGTCGTCGTGATGTAGTCCATGAGGAATTTCTACTGGCCTTCACACTTGTGGAGAGAGGGACACCATGGGGATTTAGATTATAAACTTATGGTAGGGAGCCCAACGAGATTGGTCTGACGGTGACGGACATTACCCACGTAAAAAAAAGATATCATGTAGTTAAGTTGCCCGACTTCAGCTTACATAACAGATAAGTCGGTTGCACTGTATGTATGAGAGTTTAATAATATTGTTTTGTCCTTTTTTTCGAAGTAGGGTTTTGTTTTTTTTTATATTTTCGATATAGGCTACTTCTTATAATAAGTAATGCAAATAAGCATGCAACACATTACCTACCGCTGCGCTGTGCAAAATCTACACTTAAATAGACTCTGCTATGATTCTCTTCTGCTCAGGAACAGACTTCCCTGGTCGTCCATTCAAGCACAGCGATGGGTAGGTAGTCCGAAAAACGCTGACGAAGTCGCGGGCACAGCTAGTACATATAATAAAATCGTAACTCAGCGGTGTCTGTTTTTGAAAGATATAAAAAAATATAAATTGGAGGGGTACCTACTAACGCAGTAAAACCCATTTCTCTGTTTTTCTGGTTGTCTGTTTGTCCGTTTGTCTGTTTGTCTGTTTGTCTGTGCCTTTGTGCCCGCTAATCTCAGAAATGGCTTAACCGATTTTGACCAAATTTGGAATGCAGATAGGTTTAGACCCCGATTGACATATAGGCTATTTTTTATCCGGATATTTAGTCCGGTTATCCGGATAAAGTGTTTTTTTTTGCTATTACTTAATTAGTTTGAATGTTGTATTGAAGAAATATGTTGTGTGGAATTAACACATGATTAACCGGATATCCGGTCGAAAATAAAAAACCGGATATCCGGTTTTTTTTTCAGGAAATTCCTCAAATACCGTATACCTATGTCTGTCCATATATCCGGATCCTTTGAACATACGGAAATTCTTTATAATGGCTGTTTTTAACCGACTTTAAAAAAAGAGAAACTGCTCAATTCTACCCGCATATTATTTGTATGTGAATATGTTCACGCCGTACTCCGGCATATAAAGTCCGATTTCGATCATTCTTTTTTAATTTGGAAAGTGAGAGTCCCGAGTTGGTCCCATAAATTGTTGGTGAAGATCTGATGAGAACCTTCGGAATGATGAGCAGAATAGCATCTCACAATGATGTTAATTACTAATTTTTGGACTTCCATCAATAGAATCGGCTTATAAAGAACTAGGTACAAATTAATGAACCACCTGAAACAACCTTCTCAAAGATTCCTCAGTGATTAAAGTTACGGTTACAATCTTGAAAATGCAATAAAATGAATTAAAAAAATATATGGCAGCTATGGATTCCGAGTCGAGGGTTCCGCGTTCTAATCACAGACCGGTGCATTCCCTTTTTGGGGACTCAGTAGCTGAAAGCTAAGAGGCGCACGAGGTGGGAAACCTTGCCTGGCTTCTAACCCGTAATCCCGCGTCAGCGGGCTCGGGGCTAAAGGGCCCGCGTGGTAGACAACCACTATAAAAGTCACCTCAGCCTCTGGTGGTGAATTGGGGGGGGGGGGGGAGGTTATCACCGGCTTTGGGGACCTCGAGACGGTGGCCTGACCGTGCCGAGGGAGGGGAGATGGAGAGGGATTGTCTATCGGGCAGAGGCAGAGATGAGGCTTGGAAAGGCCGTCGTTGTCGGGATGTAGTCCATGAGGAATTTCCACTGGTTTTGACACTTGTGGAGCGAGGGACACCATGGGGGTTTACATTATAAGCCTATGGTAGGGGGGAGCCCAACGAGATTGGCCTGACGGTGACGGACATTAGCCACGTAAGTTAAGCTACTACACACGTAGTTAAGCTGCCCGACTTCAGCTTACATAACAGATAAGTCGGTTGCACTGTATTTAGGAGTGCTCATAATTATTGTTTTGTCCTTTTGTTCGAAGTCGGGTTTCTTTTTTTTTTTAATTTTTCGACAAAGGCTACTTCTTATAAGCATGCAACACGTTACCTACCGCTGCGCTGTGCTAAATCTACACTTAAATAGACTCTGGCATGATTATCTTCTGCTCAGCAACATACTTCCCTGGTCGTCCGTTCAAGCACAGCGATGGGTAGGTAGTCCGAAAAACCCTGACGAAGTCGCGGGCACAGCTAGTAATATAATATGATTGTTTACTTAATTGATAGAACCTGACCTACCTACCTTATCTGATATACCTACCTATCTAACTATCAATTTTTGATTATGTGATGTACCTATTATGTTTGGCTCGCGTGAAAGCTTAGTGGTTCGGACCTACGTTGTGTATGTAGTTACCTGGGTTCTTTGTAGAACAGACGAGATTGACTAAAAACCCTACATCTGACCTATTAATCCTAAACATTACCTGTACTCCAAATCCAACTTTAACATGCAACGATTAAAGGAAAACCATGTGTTTATGTGTTCAAAACTTCTTACTACTTGAATTTAATTAATTGCCCTATAAATTAACAGTAAGATATCTCTACTATCTATGCCAGAACCTCTACTCAAGCCTACAAGAGTGAATGCTATAAAATAAAGAACTTAAAATTAAGGGAATTGGGTATAAATGAAAACACAATAAATAAGTGATCAAAATGTTGTTTTTATTTATATCTGGTGATTCGATTACCTTACCATAGAAAACTTTGTAGGTAAATTAATAAAAGGCTAATGATTTCAGAAATAATTAATTGAATTATGAATTTTAATCTACAATAGTAACTTGACCAAAATGTGTGAAGTAAATGGACTGTTTTCGACAGTGGAATTCCACAATCCTAAAAACTATTATAATAAGCCTCCTTATGAGATTTTGTAGACCTTAGGCATCAACCGTACCTTATCTATTGACGTGTAAATAATCCTCTTTATGAGAATTTATAGTTTGATAAACTTCATTCAGGTACACGTGTACCTAGATCTTACGTGAAATGCGTGTCGACTTCGACTTGCATAGGCAGATTTGCCAAGACCTCGAATTCAGATCATTAAACCAATTTTTCCTACAACTGGAGATATAAAGAAAAGGTAAATTGTGTACCAATAGGTTTTGATTAGAATTAATCTTTATTCATGTCAATTCCACTCGGACATATCAAAATATATGTACCAAACGTACTTAGTTTTTGTCTATATCTTGGTCATTTTACTACGGTATAAATAACTGATTGCAAAGGAACTTTTGCCCAAATATATTTTAGAATTAATTTTAATAAAAGGAAATCTCCTTTCGAGCATTTCCTGTATTTTTGTCCTCAAATATGGACTTTGATTTGATAAATGAAATTACAATAATCTGTTTTTTTTATAAATTCTCCTGTAAACTGTCCTTACATGGACTGATTAAATAATTATGAATTTACATTAAACCTCTAAATAAACACCTGAAATGGTTGCTCCCTTCGATCAATTTAACTTTAATTAACTAGGCATTCGTCGAGATCCACTCGGTGAAAGGACTAATCCTAGTATTGACTCTAGGGAACCATGTATCAGCGCAGTTGAAGCCCCAAGAGATAACACCAACGAGGATCGGAGACCATGGGGAGTCGGTGACGTGGTAAAGCGGGCCACCGTAGTCACCATCGCATGAGTCACGTCCGGTGGTCAATGTGCAGACCATGTTGTTGTTGATTGTGCCTCCATATCGAAATGCGCAGGTATTTTGGTTGAAAATGTTCACGGCAACATGTTGGAGAGTAGTAGAAGCTGGTGTGTTAGGCTGATGAAATAAAAGTAGGTAAGTAGGTGAGGGCAAAGAAATAATTTTGGACCGCAAGGTACCGTCCTGAGACAAGAACGACCTTATTGGATTAAGCATGAGCTCAAAGCCAAGTAGAAGAAAATGATAAATAGATAGCTGCATTCTTTGCCGTATACACCATAATTTCAATTAAAATATAAACATCGTGAATTAGGCCAATAACAGGAGAAATTCGCCTTGCAAAAGGTGGTGTAACAAATTTTATGATTTAATGTTATTTAGGTATATTAGCTTAATATAAATCTCAGTTTGAATCGCGTGGTTTTTATTACTTTTAGCATTGTTACAACGCTCAACGTTTCGAGACCTTTCCAGGTCTCTTCTTCAGGATAGACTAAGATGTGATTAGTCATTCTAATGTATCAAAAAAGTTACAGTGAGACTACCGTCTTATTATTAAAAACTATTAAAATGTTATCAAAAACGTTCCTGTCTACGCAGGTTCCAAAATTGCAATGATTAATTTTTACTTTATTGTTAAATTTTTATTATTAAACTTTATTATTTTATTTTAACTCTATTACTTTTATTTACTTTATTATT
>OY292402.1:27029680-27174218 GCA_958496205.1 Idaea biselata | reverse complement strand
CCCAAAAAATCAGGTTAACTTGTTTCTAGACTATCTGAACGGTCATTCGCACCACCATCCCTCACAGTTAGCTACTGTTGGTAAAACTTTGTTGCAGAGCGCACATGGCATCTGTGACGAGGCCCACCTGGCAGAGGAGGTCAAGCACGTGAAACAAGTCCTACGTCGCAACAACCTCCAAGTGCCGCGCCACGTTCACAGAAGCCGCCCAAAACCACCTACGGTCGAGAGAGTCCCGGCTATCCTACCATTCATCAAGGGGGTCACCGACAAAATTGGAGGAATCTTGAGACGAGCTTCAATTAAAACATATTATAAGCCACACAAGAAGATCCAACAATTATTAAGACCTGTCAAGTGTAACATACCCCTGGAGGATGCTGGTATCTACAAAATCAATTGTGAGTGTGGCGCTAGTTACATAGGGTAAACCCAACGAAGTGTTGCCGTTCGGATTAAGGAACATATAGCTGATGTGAAGCACAGACGGTCTCTGAAGTCTGCAGTTTGTGAACACATGCTGGACAAGCCAAACCACTACCTCCGCTTCGATCAGGCACGGATACTGGCCACTGAGAAGCGGTATGTACCTAGAATGCTTCGGGAAGCCATTGAAATTCAGAAACACCCCAACAATTTCAATAGGGAGGATGGCTGGAAGGTGCCGCCTGTCTGGGACCCAGTACTACATTTGATTAAGTCCCAGACCCAGCCAACAACTGCTGCTAGACAACAGGACACTGTCAGCCACTTTTGCCGGTTGTAGAATATAGTATTTTATATTAGCTTTTGATTAGAATAAATTTGATGTAAGCATGAGTCACCATAAAACAACCCCCAGGAGTTTCTTGTGACTTCTTCTCATGAAGGGGCGCGTTTGCGAAGTCACGTAGTGATAAATTAATCGTTGAAAGGTGATTTGTGCATAGTTGGTAATGATAGGCTAAATAAAATGTAAATTATAAAGTAAAATAATAATAAAGTAAATAAAAGTAATAGAGTTAAAATTAAATAATAAAGTTTAATAATAAAAATTTAATAATAAAGTAAATAATAATCATTGCAATTTTGGAACCTGCGTAGACAGGAACGTTTTTGATAACATTTTAATAGTTTTTAATAATAAGACGGTAGTCTCACTGTAACTTTTTAATACATTAGAATGACAAATCACATCTTAGTCTATCCTGAAGAAGAGACCTGGAAAGGTCTCGAAACGTTGAGCGTTGTAACAATGCTAAAAGTAATAAAAACCACGCGATTCAAACCGAAAAATGTCTTTAATTTCAATACAACATCGCGAAAACAGAAGAAGAATCTATAAATCTCAGTTTTCGACCTCGGGGCTCGACGTATGTCCGATATTGTGACTTTTATGTGTTAAAATGCCGTTTTTTTTAATATTGTCTTAACAGTAGGTCGTATTACAAAAGAGTCTTAGAAAGGTATGTAAATGATAAAAAACCTTACATTCCGTCCCTACATGTCAATTCTGTAAGTCTAACAGATAAAAAGTTACAATCAAAAAAAGGAAAAAAAATCATCTAAATAAGTCGTCAAAATACAATGATTAATTTTTTTACGAAATTTATTCTCTAATCGGCTCTATATACAGCAACAACAAATTATTTGTGTTTGTAAACCCAAACAGCATCCTCTTCGAGGATATCACGTCTGCGACGACCAACGAAACCTCCAACCCACCCGAGTCACATCGGCTGAAGCCAATCACAAACGATACACACGAATCTTATGCAAATACCGCGCCACTCTAGAGGTCCAGATATAAATCGGAACATCAGGAATATCGCCCCACGTAGTTGCAGAACCTGAAGCATAATCCCACAGTATTCACTTCCTAGGGGACCCTGAAGGCTATTACTAAAGCTTGCTTCGGTATCTTACGTACCGAGCTGCAACAGAAAGCCATTATCAAACTACAAATTATCAAACTTAGAGACGTGTAGTTCACGATTATGAAAGCTTTAGGAAATTATGTTCTCTTACGACCGATGTTAATCCACTTGGCCATTTTTGTTCGGCGTTGTCTGCTTAATTTTCATAATTTGGACCGCGAGCGACTGGAGCAGCGGAACATGATCGTTCCATTATTCCATTCGTGGCGACTAACGACGAATCAGGCCGAGTACTCCCGAATGATTCTAACTCTCGTTTGCTTTCGATCGTAATTTCTGTCCACGAACGAGAGCGTGCACCCAGAGTGCACTCACAGAACACGATTAGCGCATCTCTAGGAATATTAATGAAAAATGAGCATTTCCCCAAGTCGCAAAGGAACATCCTGAAGCCCAAAATGTACACCCTTATACTGTACTTCCATGTCTGTCGAAGTTTTAGAGCGGATGCTGTTAGAGAAGATATCGGCCTATTACTTTCCACATACACTCCGGGTTGAGTACTTGTCAAATCGCAGAACTTTGAAGGTCGAAAGGTCAAGCAAAACAAGAATGTGTCGGCCCCTCGCATCCAGCGCAGAGGAGAGCATTAGACACACTGGACTAGCGACATGCACTTGTTATATAGTTTTTATATTGCTCTGTACGAGAGATGCAGAAGGAAGCATTGTTGACAGTGTCCGCCAGTTATTCCAATGAAGTGAACACTATGGGGAGTTGGTGGGAAAACGAACTGCATTTAACGTACTTCCAATGCGGTTTAGTAACCCTAGTTCTCGCTCAAGATCAAGAAACTCTGAAATTAGGAATTCCGGGCTAAATTCTTAAGGGTTTTGGGATTTCAGCCCTGTCTTTGGCCTTGTACCTTACCTAGACATTCCTTAATAGTGAAGCAGAAGTCTCACTGTAGGAGCAGTGCTGCGTTGCGGAAGAATCTTCACTGTTTGTGAAACTCATTCCAGTTCAGGTTCAGGTCAAGTTTGATAAGCCACTGACGGAGGTCTGTACATAAGATACCGAATTAAGCTTTAGTAATCGCCTTCAGGGTCCCCTAGGGAGTGAATACTGTGGGATTATGCTTCAGGTTCTGCAACTACGTGGGGCGATATTCCTGATGTTCCGATTTATATCTGGACCTCTAGAGTGGCGCGGTATTTGCATAAGATTCGAGTGTATTGTTAGTGTAGCTTTATTCCAGTCCAACCGACAGAGGCGCTTCTGCGGTCCTACTTCTTGGCTGCAGTGCTCTTCAGCTCTATCAATCAATTCAACAAAGGGTCTCTGGTGATTTGGCAGGCTTTCCTAAGCCTGTTCTTCTCTGCGATCAAACCCGCAAGGCATACGGAGTTTGGCTTCAGCCGATGTGACTCGGGTGGGTTGGAGGTTTCGGTGGAGGCAGACGTGATATCCTCGAAGAGGATGCCTTTTGGGTTTACAAACAGTTGTTGCTGTTAGAGGCGATTAGAGAATAAATTTCGTAAAAAATTTAATCATTGTATTTTGACGACTTATTTAGATGATTTTTTTTCCGTTTTTTGATTGTAACTTTTTATCTGTTAGACTTACAGAATTAACATGTAGGGACGGAATGTAAGGTTTTTTATCATTTACATACCTTTCTCAGACTCTTTTGTCATACGACCTACTGTTGAGACAATATAAAAAAAAACGGCATTTTAACACATAAAAGTCAAAATATCGGACATACCCAGTCATGCCCCGAGGTCGAAAACTGAGATTTATATTAAGCTAATATACCTAAATAACATTAAATCATAAAATGTGTTACACCACCTTTTGCAAAGCGGCTTAATAGGGAAACTCCCCAAAGGCTGGCCTAAATATATAAGTAGCACACGCTTCATTATCTTGGCAATATTTAAAATGGAAGAGGCTTACGTCCAAAATTGGTCAAGAAAGGGCCGTAATGGATAGACGAAAAGAATTCACAGAACAATACTAGAGTACCAACCGAGCCGTATTGCTTTATTTTCTTGCTAAACGCTCGCAGTACAAAATTATTAATAATAATAATTAATAGTCATTTGTTTATTTCCACAAAAATGTACAAATACAATTTTAACATTTACTATCCCTCCACACTAGGCTGAGCCTGTCCTGTAAAGGGAATATCTCAAAAAAACAATAGTACATTGGCACATTATTAAACATTAAACATAAAGATCAAAGATTAAAAATTAAGTAGTGATGTGAAACAAGGACATAGGGGTAGGTAACTATTGTATAATATACTTATATAGATTTACAAAAATAATAATAAAAATAATAAGGGTGGTAAAAGAAGTAGGAATGGAGTAGGGATTAGGGATATGTTAGTGGTCATTTAGGAGTCGTCATAAGTCTTTCTGAGTCATTATAATTCAAAGTCATAAGTAATTTAGTCACTAAGGATTTTGCAGAAAACAGGGTGCCTGAGATCACATTTATTTAAAAGATTGTTGTAGGTATATCTTCGGGAAGATGTGTTTTCCAAAACGACCACCGAAGGCAGTTCGTGTCGGCGGCACCTTCATGAAGAAGGCTCTTTTTTTATATCGTCTCATGCGTCTCTGAGTAGCAGCCTCGGATTTATGAACAAAAAGAGCGACTCTCAGGATGTAAAGTCTTCTCATTACATAGAAACTTCCCCAGAAATTGTTCTAAATTTTAACCAAAATATACCAAAAAAAAAATGAAGTATTTCAGGGTACCTTGCAAGTATAAGTGTGGCACTGTAAATTTGCTCAAACGTCTTTGGGATTATTTGAATATTGTAATAACAAGTACTCACCCCAGTTGCACCCCATCCGGCTGCGACGACTGCTAGATTATCATATAGGTTGTATGTGCTATGCGCAATAACGACCTGCCGGATGGTAGTTCCGAAGGTCAAGAACCCGCTAAGACGAAGTATGCAGATGTCAGCATTGAAAGTAGTAGTGTTAAAGTTAGGGTGATTCAGGACTGACTGAACGTTGACGATTGTACCGGCAGTGTTACGGTTGTTGGCTCCAGCGCGGATACGACGGGATTGAGGGCCGGTATACGTGCTGGAAAAAAAAATTGTCATGTCTTCGATTTGACCTTCGAGCCTAGTTTTGACTAATAATAACATTTTAACGTTATTTAAGGGTTATGTTGCCAGAATAGCAAATAATATTAAAATGGATGAATATGTGCAAGGTTTAAACTTGCTATCTTAGCACGGTCAGCCAATAAGTCCTACTTATCCGAGCGATGGTCATGGTTGCATCGCATAAGGGAGGGCTGTGTCCGCTTAAGCAAAGTTGGTAAATCTAAGTGATAAAACCTACTATAAATAGATTTGGGAATGTATTTACGACCGATGGCCTGTCTGACACCAACGCTCCTTGGGACCAAATAGTTACCGCGTGGGAAAACTCCAGACTCGCCAGTTTCTCCAAGATGCCTAAATCACCATTTTTGTACCCTCAGGAAGATATGGACTAGCCCTAGTCCATGCCGAGACTACAAGGAATGTTCGGCTAATATATACAGTGATTCTATAACACTTACGGATCAAAAGCTGAGTCTGTGCACCGAGCAGCTGACAGTATAACGTTGTTAGTTATGATAGTACCACCGCAGCTTTGGCTCCAAACGGCCCCACTGAGGAAATCAACCTGTACGATGGTTGGGTATTGGGTGGTGGTGGTACCGGTGCCGCCGACAATGCGCTCTCCTGAGAAAGCGTTGACCATATCAGCAGGATCGGCAATGAGCACCTTATATTCGTCTGGGATCGCGTTTGGGGCTGCTGCAGAGAGCCCTGGAAATTGATAACAAATATTCGTAAAAATCCGCCGCACTTAGGTACTGCTTTTTGAAAAAATGCTTTCAAAAAATGCTTTGGGTTCGAGTCCCGCCGTGTACTAAAGTTTCTCAAATATTTAGTTTAGTAATTTAATAAACGAGTAGGTACGTTTATTACTCCTTCTCGCAAAAACTATGCACTCAGCAAGAGTTCTGGCGTGACATATTATTTGATAAGGAAGTCTCATTCATTTGAAAACATGTTCTACGGAATAGTAAGTCAGTCTGCTTTAATAATAATAAATCATTGGTTATTATTATTGAGTAACTCTCATTCAAATCCATCTTGAATGAAAGAATAAACTCTCTATTGTACACACCATATAACTTACATTACTTCCGAATAAAAACATACACAACTTAAAACAAGGTTGTTACTTTTCATGTTTTATTTGTCATTTGCGTTGTTGTTGCTGGCAGCTGTAGCGCACAGCCTTAAGACGAAAGTTTTTAATCAATGTGTGTTGCCAGTGATTACGTGGTCACAAATATAGGCCTAGTTAAAAGGTTCAGAGTTGCTCAGCGGGCTTTGGAGAGAGTTCCGAGCTACGCTCGGAGTTTCTCTGCGTGATAGAACCCGAAATACGGAAATCCATAGGAGAACCAAAGTTACCGACATAACTATCATATCAATATTAGCAGACTGAGTGGCAATGGGTAGGCCATATAACTGACAGGTTTAAATATGTTGCATCTATGAAATTTTTCAAGGCTATTTTAATCACAATTTTATCCTCCAAATCTTTTTCTATGGGTTTCCTCTACCAGCATTTAAAAGCTCATTAAACAGGTGTCTTGTTTAGTACACCCTTACATTATAAGATTTGTTTTAACTCAGACGAAGTAAAAATCTAACTAGTAAGTTCATAATACCTAAATGAAAATGACCGACCCCCTACAGTATAACACCATCCGCCACGGCATCCGTCATGCTAGTTCATTGTCAAAGTATGTCAGTCATGCACAATTTTGGTGGAATCTTATTCAATTTAGTTCCGTGAATGTGCACAAGTGTAGTGAAAACAAAGTTGAGTGTTAAACATGGACTTTCCGTTGTTTCGCGCCGAAGCTCCTTGAAGGTTATAGTAAAGTTGCCACCGCTTTACCATAGCCCCTGACTTGAAACTATAGGCCCGATCGGGCTAATTTCATGCAAAATACTTGATACTGGCAAGATGTACAAGATGTACGACGCCAAAACTATAATAAGAAGAAACTTGAAATATTCTAAAATTTGACCCTGGCTATTCCAAATTGGCCATATCGGTCTCAGACCGAAATAAATAATAAAAAATACTGTGCATGATGTATGACTTTAGGCCATGTTTCAAGACGGATTTGAATGACAGTTAGATCTCCATTTCTATTTGTTACTCGTAGCACGCAATTTTCATATTGATATTCCCACGGGGTTGGGATTTAAGCATGATTTATGCTAGACCGGGCCGTGTCCGGGCCGGGGCGGGGACGGCCTTCTTTTGTATGAAGACAGCACGGACGCGGCACGGACAACATTCAAAACAAAAGCTGTCTTCATACAAAAGCAGCCCGTCCCCGCCCCGGCCCGGACACGGCTCGGTCTAGCATAAATCATGCTTTATGCGGCTAAAACCGCGGGCGCACCTAGTAGAAACAATAAAATTACTTACCAACGAGAGCCACTAGGGCAAGGAATGTATTGAACGCCATCACTAAAGATACTGTTGCTGATATTTTTTTACCAAGGGAATTACATTTATATATACTTACGAAACGCTTATCGCGTATCGCTTATCAAAAAATATCGTTGTTTTTCCGTGTTGTGGATTGTTTGTGCCTAAATGTGGATAAAATTATACATTTTAAGCGTAACCACGTAATTACATTGTAAATAACACGTGTAATTTGTTGCGATTTAATAATAAAAATTCACCTAACCTCACTCGCCGGCCGGTCTGACAGTTCCATAGAATTGTGTTTACGTCGTAGACTTTCTACACGGTTTGCTTGTAAACATGATGACTCGCAGAGCCTTATCTCGTGAACAAGAGAACATGAAGCTACAATTAGCATTAAAAGAACTACAGGCTACCAAGGAATTGTCTGCCCAGCTCCAAAGTGAAAGGGAAGACAACAAAAGGTTGTTGCTTGAGGCCTTAGACAAAAACAAAATGTTAAAAAGTGAGATGTCTTCGTTACATACGAAATATCTCGAAATTATAAGTGAGCGGGACACATTTAAACAATTACTTAGCAGTTTTGAAAAATATAGCTCAGAATATGACCGCACCTTGGACAGAATCTGTACATTGGAGCAAGAGTTGGTTGAGGCACACCGGAACATTGCCTCTCTAGAAGAACAATGCCACAACTACACAGTCACCCAAAATCAAAATTTATTCGATGAATTAGTTAGTGCGGAGCCGCAGTTTGTTTCTAATGGAATCGATGAAAATGGTCCTGTGGTTATAAATCTCACTCAAAATAAAAAATACCTACTGAAACAGAGGGCCCGGTACGTCTAATCGGTTGCAGTAGAAATAAACTTATAAAAAATATTAAAATCAATAAATGCTTTAATGCATTTATTTTATTAATTTAACATTGATCAAAGTTAAATTAATTAATTAACTTTCAAAACAAAAACTGTTGTATGGATAACGGAACCCTTCGTGCGCGAGTCCGCCTCGCACTTGGCCGGTTTTTTTAATTAGGTTAATAAATAGACAGGATGAGTCATTTACACCGGCGGCCTACATAATTAATGGGAATCCCCTTACCATAATATTATTATAGATAAAAATGCTGAAAGGAGTTCTACCCCGATTTTATCTTATCACTAACTGACCCGGCAAACGTTGTTTTGCCTTATAAATTATAGATAGTAGCCGATTCTCATACCTACTGAATACGAAAATAAAATTTCATAAAAATCGGTCAAGCCGTTTCGGAGGAGTACGGTAACTAACACTGTGACATGGAAATTTTATATATTAGATAAACCAATCGCAATTTTTTGTTTTGTCCTATTTGCCGAGCTTTGTGGGTATGAATCATCACAAAGTGTTATCAGTGAGTATTCATTGGCTATGGATGCCCTTGTTAAAGATCTTAAATACAACGCAGATCGATATGATTCCCTAATGGCTTCTCAAACATGTCCATGCCCACACGTTGACCCGACTCCAACAAGCAGTTGTACTAATAATAATCCCTCATCGGTTGAGTGTGACAGTTTCCAAGACAGCACATTTAAGTAAAAGTAATATAAATACACAAAATAAATTAAATAATGTAAGCCAAAGCAACCTCCTTCTAAACCAGCCATTAATTTTAATGTACTCCGACGAAATCGGCCAACATATGGGCTCAAAATTAAATTTGTTATTAAAGGAACAAATAATAATAAATAACTGTTTTCCTTATACTTGTTTTAAAAATATAATAAGAAAAGTAATTAATTCAAAAAATTCTTTTAATAATGCCTCAAAATTAATTATTTTAGTGGGAGATAGTGGCAATGTGGACAGAAAAGAACTGATATCTTACTGTGACTCCCTTAACAATTTAAATGTAAACAAAATTGTAATGTTCACATTCCCCTACATAAAAAACATGCCAGAAGCAGAAAACCACAAAAGGTACATGCTAAATTGTATGTTACATACCATAGCATGTAATAACAATAAATTTAACCTCATTGATTCTAACTCTATAGTTAGTAATTATTATTATATGACAAAAGGTAAATACTACCTTAATAATAGGAGTAAACGACAGATAGCTTGTTCGCTATCCGATTTTTTAAATATTTCAGCCAAGAACTTGGCTAATAACCATGCTGTCTCTATTGAGCAGTATGACATTTTGAATAGTGACATTTTTGATGAAAACCTTTCATCGAATAATTTAAATTACAATCTGAGACAATAGAGGTATCCTCTAGCTCATTAGTGGTAGAAAATAATAAGGACATTGCTCAATTTTTAATAGCATTGTCCAAAAAGTCAAATAATAATGGTTACCTAAATAAATGCCCTCAATCAAATAAAATTAAAAATAATACTAAAATGAATTGTAATATAAACCTGGTACATCTAAACATTGATCGTTTGACAAAGGGCAAGATACTAACACTGGAATTATTCATGAACTCGGATAATATTGATATTGTATGTTTAACAGAGCATCACCTGCGGGCCCACGAGCTCATGTTTAATTTCAGCAATCACCAGGTCGGTAGCGCATTCTGCAGAATGAGCATGGCAAAGGGGGGATCTCTTGTCTTATTAAATAAAAATTTAGTATTTAAATAAAGAAAAGATGTTGTGTCTCTCTCTGTAGAGAGTGTCATAGAAATAGCTTGTGTGGAATTGGAGCAATTAATAGTGGCTAGTGTATACAGAAGGCCTGTTGATGATAATTTTAACGTATTTATTGAAGTACGTGATGCTTTGCTAGGAAAGTTATCTAATTCTAAGAAACAACTGGTTGTATGTGGTGATTTTAATGTAAATCTTTTTAGAGTTTATTCTTTTTCAAATAAACTCCTAAATTTATACAACACATACAACCTGTCCAATGTCTTCCTGGAGCCTACTAGAGTAACGGATACTTCGGCAACATGTATTGATAATATCTATGTTTCTGAAAGTGTAAATGTTGTACAACTCGTACAGAGGTACCTAAGGGGAGTCAAATGAAACAGCTAGTTTCTGGGTAAAAGTTTGTTGTATCTTCAAAATGAATCAGTTTGCTAGACACCAAGAGATGAACGTAACGATACCGAGATGTAATTTGTCTAGTGACGCCATCTCTTGGTATTTTTAGACATTAATATAATTTAGTATGCATTTGACTCTACATACCGCCCACTAAGGGCAAAGTTGACCTTTGGCCTTACAAAGTAGTAAGATAACATAAAGTAATATCTGAGAAATGACAATCTTACTAATATTATAAATGCGAAAGTAACTCTGTCTGTCTGTCTGTTACGCTTTCACGCCTAAACCGCTTAACCGATATTGATGAATTTTGGTATAGAGATAGATAGGACCTTGGAGAAGGACATAGGCTACTTTTGATTCCGTTAATCCCGCGGGATCGGGACTTACGCGGGTGAAACCGCGGGCGCAGCTAGTGTTTAAATAAAATAAATAAGTTAAATTAATAAATGTTCCTTAAGTTTAACAAAATAATATTTTACAATGAAATTATAAATTAATCAGTGGCAATACGCAAAATACACAGTTTACATGTTGGTCGTTTAAAAGAACCAGATTTGGTTTTTACAGTGACCACTCGCACTATTTGGTCTAAACCAGGATGGATGGCAATTACTCTACCGTAAAGCCAACGGCAGGGAGGAATGTTGTCTTCTTTTATGACAACTATGTCACCGACCTTAGGTTGTTGTGTATTTACTGACCTTGCGCTATACCGTTGAAGGAACCTAGTGAGGTATTCCTGTGACCATTGTCGCCAAAACGATTGAAATACACGTTGAGTGTGTTGCCATCGTCTCAAAGAACTTACGTTTCCAGTTTCAAAGTTTTGGTCAGGCACTGTCAAGATAGCTTCTCCAATTAAAAAGTGTCCTGGAGTAAGAACGGTTATGTTGTCTGAGTCACCCATGACAGCAGACAAAGGACGAGAGTTGAGGCAAGCCTCTATCTGTGAGAGGACGGTTGCCATCTCTTCGTAAGTTAATGTAGAATTACCAATAACCCGGGCTAAGTGGTATTTTACCGACTTAACCCCGGCTTCCCACAATCCACCAAAGTTGGGAGAGTGAGGTGGTATGAAATGCCATTCACAGTGATTGTTTGCCAATGCTTCGGCAACTTCCGTGAGCATTTGTTTTTGCTCTGCAATACACTGCTTCTTGAGCTCTGTTGCAGCTCCTATGAAATTTGTGCCATTGTCGCTCCAGAGATGCGAACAATGACCACGTCTGGCTACAAATCGTTTGAACGCCTGCAGAAACCCTTCTGAGGTTAGGTCACTAACGACCTCCAAGTGAATGGCTCTGGTTGCCATACAGACAAATAAGGCAATGTAGCCTTTGTAAGATTTGTGGCCCACATAGAAATCGTTTAATGTTTTTTGAGCTGCTACAGGGTATTCATCACCGTGGTCACGTGCGACTTGTTGAAGTGCCTTCACGGCCAGGTAAGGTGCGGAAGCTGTGCCGAATGTGACCCTGGTAAGTCTGTAATGTTGTATGTTTTCGTTAGAATCTTTTCTCCACAGGATTCGTTGAAAATCATTATCACGTTCATCTGTTTTCACCTGTCGGTACATTTTGACAATGTCAGCTGACAGACAAATAGGTTGCATTATCCACTTCATGATGATGTGTCTGAGTTCAGGTTGAATAGTTGGTCCAACTAGTAGTTGATTGTTTAATGACAAGTTGTTTTTTCCTTTACAGGAGGCATCAAAAACGACTCTTACTTTCGTAGTTGTTCTGTCATCTCTGACGACTGCGTGATGAGGTAAATATATTGCGTTTGTGTTATTAGTTTCATTTTCTGGAACACGTTCAATATGGTTAAGTGTTATGTATTCTTCGATTACTTCGGTGTATTTGTTCTTTAAAGTTTCGTCTTTGTTCAATTTATTTTCTAGTGATTTTAGCCTTCTTTCTGCAATTTCTCGCGACGATGTGACATGAGGATCTTCATTTTTGAATGGGAGCCGAACGATGTATCGACCGTCAGTATCTCGATGAGTTGTTTTTATAAAATGCTCTTCACAACGTTGTTCCTCTGGAGTGAACAATCGTTGTTTAGGCATTGGAATGTCAGTCTCAAGTTCCCAAAATTTCTTTAAGAAGTTATTGTCGTCGTCGGTGCGATCGTAACAATGGAAGGAGTTTAGTTGAGAACTTGGATTGTCGGAATCGTTGACTACACCAGATATGATCCACCCTAAGCTGGTTGCTTGAGCGAGTGGTGTACCAAGCGGTCCTTTTTTTATACCGTCTTGAATGATTTGCGCATGCACTTCTGCGCCCAAAAGTATGTCGATCTTATTTGGAGTATGGTACTCAGGATCGGCAAGATTTAGGAGTTGTAGTTCATCCCATTGTAGGGCTTCTACCTTTTTGTTGGGTAGAAAAGATGTGATGCATTTATTAATAACATGTGCCTTTATAGTAATAGTAAAATGAGGATCATGAAGAGACTTCAGTTGAATATCAACTATGGCTTTGGATACGACAGTTGCGTTGCCACCTAACCCACATACTCGTCCTGTAGCAGATATCTCTTTTAGCCCCAGGTATTGCACAGTCGCTTCGGTAATGAACGACGCTTGTGAGCCCTGGTCGATCAGAGCACGTAAAATTACGTTTTCTCCGTTTCGAGAAGCTGCCCTGACTAATGCCGTCGCAAGTAACACTCGTTGGAGCATGACTTTACTTGCCGCCACGCATGAGACAAGTTGTGTTGAAATCTCACTTGTAGAGGCAACACTCTCATCTGTGTTGTTACGTACAGTAACGTTATCACCCTTGGGATGCAAGAGCGAGTTGTGTGCGCGCTTGCACATGCGACATTTAATTTTACTGTGGCATTCTTTTATAGAGTGATTGCCACCCAAACAATTGAAGCACAAGTTATTTTCTAATACAAATTTGCGGCGGGTTTCCACCGTTGCTTTGTGAAAATTAGTACATTGATTGATCTTATGATCATTTTTACAAAAGGCGCAACAGTTTGTTGCAACGTGTAATGTTTTTATCTTTGTAGCTATATTAGAACTTTGGTACGATTTGCTATTAGAGTGTGATTTGGAATCAAGGCGGTTAATAGCAGAAAATCGTTCTTTAAGAAAACTCTCAAATAATTGGTAAGTAGGCAGTGCGTTAGAAGTGGTTTCGCACCTAAACTTTCCAATGATGCAAGGCATTCATTAGTGGTATCAACAAGATCTTTTAATCCACTACCAGATTCTGTAGTTAGGTTTTTCTGGCTCATGAAACGTTTTAAAATGTTATAGCACATCCATTTTTTGTCGATGTTGGGATATTATTAATGAAAGATATATCATTAATAATATCCCAACATCGATCAAAGTTACCCTCTTCTAAAGTTACATGTCTTACTAACTGTTCTGGTTCCCCCCTTAAATATGCCTTTAAGTAATGTAGTTTTTGAACGTCGTCAAAAGATTCGTTGTTTATAATAAGAGACTTAAAGAGAGATTTGAACGATGTCCACTCTTGATAGTTGCCAGTAAAATATGGAATATTTATTTGTCGATAGTTCACGTTTGTTCTTTTTGAAGAATTTGAAATCGGTTCATTAGTTTGAGTCACATTTTTAGATTCAAACTTGTTACATATGGTTTTGAGTTCACTTTTATATTAATATAATTCTTCGGCATTATCATATACTTTGTTAATCATATATGAAGTTACGTTAATATCTTTAGCGGCATAGTTTCTCAAAAGATCTTTGTGGCCGGTTAAGAAATCGGACCAAATATTGGCCAAAATTTCTAATCTACCGTCAATGTGCTCCTTAGTTATGCGCTCTTTTGGTAATTTGAAAAAACTTACACTCGCCTTAATCATGTGCTCGTATAAATCATTTTGAAAATTGATAATGTTATCCATTTTTACGCTTGATACAAATAAAAGTTTAGATGAATAAAATTGGAGTTTTTCCTAAGTCTTTTTAATAATTTCAAAAATTTTCAAAGTGTTTGAGATTGCAAATGAATTCTGTGGGAAAACGGGCGTGGATTCCCCGTATGGTCGTTTTTTAGTAAATTATTCTAAGTACCTTTAATATGACTAAGTTAAACTAACACAATTTTGCTAAGTCCAAATTTTCTTCAAAGTTATTTTCTTGTTTTATATAAGGTTCAAAGTACTTACAGTTTTTTCCACGCTCTCACACATTTACACTTCGTAACACCTACACACTCGTTCGACGATATACCCTGAGGGAGGGAAGAGCCCTGACTCCCCTACCACCTCAGGACTATGTGATGTTTCAGCCCTGCAGAAGCTGCTTGCTGATGATGGGCGGGTGCCGCCCACCGTGACCTGACCAGCGTCTTCTTCGTCTTCTTCCGATGACGCGGTCTGAAGCTAACCGATGCAGCACGTAGCTTCGGTTGACTCCTGCAACTTGCGTTGGCAGCGATCCACTGCCCGCTAAGTTCACGACGCGGATTTCGCGCGGTTCGCGGTTGACTTCCGGTTCCGAAGGACCATGTACAACTAGTACAGAGGTACCTAAGGGGAGTCAAATGAAACAGCTAGTTTCTGGGTAAAAGTTTGTTGTATTTTCAAAATTAATCAGTTTGCTAGACACCAAGAGATGAAGAGATGTAATTTGTCTAGTGACGCCATCTCTTGGTATTTTTAGTATGCATTTGACTCTACAAATGTAAACAGTAAATGTTTTTTTAAAAAAATTAAATCTGATCACTATGGTCAGTTAATAAATTTCGCCATCGTTATAAAACCTATACCTAAGAGGAAGATAACCTATGTACCAGTAACTTTAGCTCGTCTTGAGAAATTAAAATTAAATTTAACTAACATTATACCATTTCTTCCGTGTGAAATGGATCCAAATGTATTGTATAATAATTTCTTCTCGGTACTCAATGACCAATTTAAATCAATTTTCACTCCTCGAACAATGGTAGTTTCTAACAAACACGAATTTAGTGACTGGGCAACAGTTGGAATCCATCGAAGTAGACAAAAACTATATGAGCTATATGCGGAAAGACAGTTCAATTTTTCAGAGGAGTTTAAGGTTTATGTTAAAAATTATTCCAAAATATTTCACAGAGTATGTGTGCTTGCTAAATGTTTTTCCATTCAAACAAAAATCGAAAATAGCAATAATATAATTAAAGACTCTTGGAAAATTATAAATGCTGAAACAGGGAGAACCACAGCTAAAAATAGTATATCATAATCATTAATGATGTAGATGTTGCAAGCGAATTAGAATCCTTTTTCACAAGTATACCTATTACTTTGACAAAAACTTTGAACTCCTCAACCCCCATTGCAGAATCTTTGTTAAAAAGTCATGTACTCGAATGCAACACAAAATTTAAATTTCAACATGTAAGAAATCATGATATTATGGTAAGCCTTAAGCAAATAAATCTGAAGAAGACTAAAGATCTATGGGGGATCTCCGTGCCTATTGTAAAGTCTATTATTGAACATATTGTGCCAGATTTAGTCATGATTTTCAATAGGTGTATTGACTGTGGTGTATTTCCTGATCTAATGAAATTAAGTAAAATTACTCCCTTATTTAAATCGGATAGTACGTCAGATCCCACTAATTTTAGACCAATTTCTGTACTACCATCACTTAGTAAAATCTTTGAAAAAATTATTTTAAACCAACTTTTAAAACATTTTCATGATAATAATATTCTCCACAATAAACAGTTCGGTTTCAGTAAGGGACGTTCAACTACTGATGCAGGTATTGCATTACTTCAAAGTATATATAAAGCCTGGGAGGAGTCACACGATGCCTATGGGGTGTTCTGTGACTTATCCAAGGCATTTGATTGCGTTAAACATGATACATTGATCATGAAACTACATCACTATGGTATTAAAGATAGCGCTCTGGATCTTATTTCCTCCTATTTGAGCAATAGGGTTCAGTGTGTCGATGTCAACGGAAAACCATCCCCCGGCTCTCCTGTAACAATGGGGGTTCCTCAAGGATCCATATTAGGACCATTCCTGTTTTTAGTTTATATTAATGACCTACCTTACCTAGTAAGGGACAAACATGAGATAGTATTGTTTGCAGATGATACCTCATTGGTATTTAAAGTTAAAAGACGCCAATCAAATATAGACGACGTGAACAATGCTCTCTCTAAAATAGTATATTGGTTCAATACCAATAATCTTTTACTGAATGGATCCAAAACAAAATGTATTAAATTCACACTTCCTAATGTTAAACATGTTAAAACTGTAGTGAAAATTAATAACGAGGAAGTCGAAAAGGTTGAGAAGGCTGTCTTTCTAGGTATAACTCTAGACTCTAAGCTTCAATGGGACCCACATGTGAAAGCTTTGTCCGCTAGACTAAGTTCTGCAGCTTACGCTGTTAAGAAAATTCGTGAATTCACAGATATTAAGACTGCCCGCCTGGTCTATTTCGGCTACTTCCACAGCATTATGTCATATGGCATCCTGCTGTGGGGATGTGCTGCAGATATTAAGGATATCTTCATTTTACAGAAGAGAGCGGTACGAGCTATCTACGGGTTGGGCCCTAGAGAATCACTTTGAGAAAAATTTAAAGAAATAAATATTTTAACAGTATATTCACAATATATTTACGAAAATCTTTTATACGTCCATAAAAATAAGGACAAGCTTGTTAAAAATCGGGACATACATTTATTTAATTTAAGAAATAAAGATGATCTAACTGTGCCCTGGAGTAGGCTCCAGAAAATAAACAGGTCCTTCTCTAGCTCATCTATGCTCTACTATAATAAGTTACCCAAGAATGTGTGTGACACGTCCATTAATAAATTTAAAACATATATTAAAAGCAAACTGTACAGGATGGCATACTATAATACATCGGATTATATTAACGATAAAAATCCATTGAAAAGAATACTTTATTGAAAGACGGGGACAGACAGGGGCACGGTCGCGTTCGCGAATGCTTGGTTCGTTCGGCTCGGTTCGGTTCGTCCTGGGGCGTATTCATGGAGTTCTGTGGTAAAGTAGCAGGATAAGTTATGGAAAGGAGTAAATAGATGGTTCTACCTACGAATTTTATAATAAAATTCTAGAGTGTAGGAAAGGAATGCAAGGCTGGCACCACAGAACTCTGGTGGTGGGTCCCGGGGCTGTTTGGGCGGTGTTGGGCGGGTTGTGTGTTTGTGGATGAGATAGTGTTTAAGTAATTTTTTTTTTAATGTTTATTATTTTGTATATTATAACTTATTTGAACAGATAGACAGACAGACAGAGTTACTTTCGCTCTTGTAATGCTAGTAAGGATTATTATAGTAAGTATAGATTATTGCTCCAGTTCCACTTTTCTTCAATAATATTATATATGCGACAATGTAAATCACAGGATTACTGCAAAAAAAAAATATACAAAAAAAAAACCCCATGAGTTTCTTGTGTCTTCTTCTCATGTCATGGAGGTCGCGATCCGAAGACATAGTAGAGTAGATTAAATAAAAAAAATGACATGTCAAAGAGATATCTTGCTAATATCCGAATGAATAAACGTACTTTGATTTTTGATTTTTTTTGATTGGGCATCGGGCGAATGTTCGACTGCAATGCCGAAGGTGGCAGGTTCGATTACCACTGGGTACGATGTTTTGGTTTAATTTGTTGTTTACAATAAATTAGGTAGGTGTATCAATAAACCAGGATACTTTTACTATCGGTTTACAAGCAATTTGTCACGTGTTCTGTTTGCACATGGTCACCGCATTCGAAAGAGACGGACAACCACAATATCTCTCTCGGGCGGACCGGTTATAGGAGCCGAAGGCAACGATGTCCCATGTCTCTGGTTCTATGTGATTTTGACGATTTGGCATTACAACGGTCTCTTTGATTTTCTGCACTATCCTATTTTGACCTGGCCTGAACAATGTTTATTTTGATTGATTGCGCATTTGTATTTATACTGTGAGTGAACATCGGATTCGAATCTAACTTGGCAATCCTATGGGACTAAACAATATTCATCATGTTTGAAATGTTGTTTCTTATTTAGCGGAGAAGTAAGCAGGCGCATTCAGAGTCTTCTTTTAATACATTTGTAATAAGTATACAAACTTTACTAACTTAATGTTTACTAACATTTGTCGCTCTCACAGTTTGGTCATACAGGATTGATCCTAGGCTAGTCTAATTGCAGAAACGATAAAGCTCTTAAATCTTCATTTCGGGTGATAGCTGTCAAACCTAAAATGTTTTATCTTAGAAACTATTGATCTTAAGTCTCCACTAGGAGTATAATTAGTGTTCGGTGATCCATAACTACAACTTACTTTGCAAAAATGAAACAGTAACATTTCAAACATGATGAATATTTTTTAGTCCCATAGGATTGCCAAGTTAGATTCGAATCCGATGTTCACTCACAGTATAAATACAAATGCGCAATCAATCAAAATAAACATTGTTCAGGCCAGGTCAAAATAGGATAGTGCAGAAAATCAAAGAGTCCGTTTGTAATGCCAAATCGTCAAAATCCCATAGAACCAGAGACATGGGACATCGTTGCCTTCGGCTCCTATAACCGGTCCGCCCGAGAGAGATATTGTGGTTGTCCGTCTCTTTCGAATGCGGTGACCATGAGCAAACAGAACACGTGACAAATTGAAATAAAAACAACAAATTAAACCAAAACATCGTACCCAGTGGTAATCGAACCTGCAACCTTCGGCATTGCAGTCGAACATTCGCCCGATGCCCCACAGAGCCCGGCAAATAGAACAGAACAAAAAAATGCGATTAGTTTATGATAAAGATAAAATCAAGGTTACGATAAAGAAACGATAAAGCTCTTAAATCTTCATTTCGGGTGATGGCTGTCAAACCTTAAATGTATTATCCTAGAAACTATTGATCCTAAGTCTCCGCTAGGAGTATAATTAGTGTTCGGTGATCCTAAACTACAAGTTTCTTTGCAAAAATGAAAGAGCTCTTTTAGATCTTCGTTCAGATGACAGAAATCAATTTCGGATCGATGATCCAAAATGAACATCGAAAAGAGCGCTATCACTTCTGTAAAGAAACTAGTAGCCTAGATAGTAGCTAGTATCAGTCCGAGATATCAGGGAGGCTTCCGCGGTTGTTCCGTCGGCATCGGCATCGGATTCATTTGACAGTTGACAGCCGAATTTCGAACCGCGAAAATTTCAAATCGACGCGTTGATTACTCATATCGATGCCGAAGCCAAATTGAATGAATGAAACACAGACAGAATTGAATTCAATTGAAGATTTTGACAGAAAATCTTCAAATCGACGGCTAACGGCCATGGATGCGCGGTTTTAAAATTGAAAACCCTGCTGTCAGAGATGTCAAACTACCGCGTCGGCATCGAGTTGTATGTCAACGATACAACCGCGGTAGCCTCCCAGCATTGTGAGTTTGACAGCTTTCAACTGTCATATTGCTTACTTGAGATCATCTTGTTAGGGTTTCGTACCCAAAGGGTAAAAACGGGACGCTATTACTGAGACTTTGTTGTCTGTCCGTCTGTTCGTCTGTCTGTCCGTCTGTCCGTGTGTCACCAGGCTGTATCTCATGAACCGTAATAGCTAGACGGTTGAAATTTTCACAGACGATGTATTTCGGTTGCCGCTACAACAACAAATACAAAATAAAACAAATATTTAAGAGGGGCTCCCATACAACAAACGTGTTTCAAAATCAACAGGATTTTATTACAATGTGAGGTCGCTTCTGATTGGTCAGAGTCAAATCGAGTTGGTCATGGAATTCAAAATGGCTGCCCTGTCTGTCAAATATACCAGTCTGCCTTCACTTACCAAAGAGTTTCTTATACGTTTCAGATTTTCTTTGTGCCAAAGTTTTTTTTTTAGAGATGCTATGATGGGAGTAAGAATCGAAGCTAAATATTTCAAATTTTCCAATCAAATTCAAAAATTGGTTGTTGTAAATCATTTTAGGGTTCCGTACCCAAATGTGATAGCGGTACGGAACCATTCGTGCGCGAGTCTCGTTTTTATCGATCATCTATAATTTTTGTATAAAAAAAACAATATCTTTTTGTACAAAATCGTTTATTCCATAAGCTTAGACAAACAACAGTTTTTCGATCAATTTAACCTAGGCATTCGCCGAGATCCAAGTGGTGAAAGAACTAACCCTAGCACTGACTCCAGGGAACCATGAATCAGCGCAATTGAAGCCCCAAGATACAACACCAACGAGGACCGATGACACTGGGCTGGTGGTGGCGTGGTAAAGCGGGCCACCAGAATCACCTTGGCAGGCGTCACGTCCGCTGGCCCATGTGCAGACCATGTTGTTGTTGACTGTGGCTCCGGAGGCTCCATATCGACTTGCGCAGGTATTTTGGTTGAAAATGTTCACGGTAACATGTAGGAGAGTATTAGAAGCTGCTTGGTTGGTCTGTTGATTTAAAAAAAAAGTATGTAAGTGAGGGGCGAAGGAATAATAATTTAAACGCAAGGTACATTATCAATGAGATGGAAAGACACCATCCTGAGACACGCACGACGTTATTGGATTTAGCTTGAGCTCAATACAAAGTACAATAAAATGATAAATAGATAGCTGGATTCTTTACCGCATACACCATAATTTTATTTCAATTAAAATATTAACAACGTGAATCTATAAGTGGCACACGCTTTATCATCTATTCCAGGCAACCGTTAGAATGGAAGAGGCTTAGGTTCAAAATTGGATAAAAAAGGGCCGTAAAAGAATTAACAGAACGGAACAGAAATTGTTCCAAATTTTAACCAACATAATACCAAAATAAGAATTGCAGGTAAACAAGGATTGCAGGTATTCAAAATACAAGTAAAAGTGTGGCACTGTAAAATTACTTATACTTAGAAAATTTATTTTAAAGGAAAAATAGCATTCAAAAATTTTCACTTGCGGCGAGGCTTGAACTCGCGTCTTTGGGTCAGTACCCCAACGTCTGTTCCAACTAGACTACGCAAGTCCACGCTGCGTGCCGTGAAAACTTCCAATGCTATATTCTCCTCTGATTGTTTACGATTAAGGCTCGTTAAAGCGCCATCTATCTAACGCTGCAGGAACAACTTTATTTACTGACCCAAAGACGCGAGTTCAAGCCTCGCCGCAAGTGAAAATTTTTGAATGCTATTTTTCCTTTAAAAAGAATGTTTGTAAATAAAATAGCCTTGAACTACAAACAAAAATTAAAAAGAAATTTACTTATACTTCTTCGGGATTATTTAAATATTGTAGTAACAAAGTAGAAGTGTACTTACCCCAATTGCACCCCATCCGGCATGGATGACGGCTAGATTATCAGGTAGGTTGTATGTGCTATGCGCAATAACGACCTGCCGGATGGTATTTCCGAAGGTCAAGAACCCGCTAAGACGAAGAATGCAGATGTCAGCATTGAAAGTAGAAGTACTGAAGCTAGGGTGATTCAGGATTGACTGAACGTTGACGATTGTACCGCCAGTGTTACGGTTGTTGGCTCCAGCGCGGATACGACGGACTTGAGGGCCGGTAAACCAGCTGAAAAAGATAATAGCATGTCTTTGACGTTGGGAAAATAAATTTATTAACCTTCGAGCCTAATGTTTACTAATTTAAACGTTATGTTGGTAGACTAGCAAATAAATAAAATATTACAACGGACGAATATGTGCAAGGTTTAAACTTGCTGTCCTAGCACGGTCAGCCAATAAGTCCTACTATCCGAGTGATGGTCATGGTTGCATCCCATAAGGGATCCTAGGGTCCGCTTAAGCACAGTCGGCAAATCTTACTGACAAAACCTACTACAAATAGATTTGGGAATATATTAACGGCCAGTGGCCTGTCTTGACAGCAACGCTCTTTGGCACCAAATAGTCACCGCGTAGGGGAAACTCCAGACTCGCCAGTCTCCCTCAGATGCCTAAGTCCCTATTTTTGTATCCGCGGGAAGAGATGGACTAGGCCTAGTCTATGCTAGGACTACACTACACGGAACGTTCGGCAAATATGTACACTGATTCTATAATACTTACGGATCAAAAGCTGAATGTGTGCAGTGAGCAGCACACAGTATAGCGCCGTTAGTTAAAATATTACCACCGCAGCTTTGGCCCCAAGCGCCCCCACGGAGGAAATCAACCTGTACGATGGTTGGGTATTGGTTGACGTTGGTAACGGTGCCGCCGACAATGCGCTCTCCTGAGACAGCGTTGACCATATCGGCAGGGTCGGCAATGAGCACCTTGGATTCGTCTGAGATCGCTTTTGGGGCTGCAGCAGAGAGCCCTGGAAATTGATAACAAGTATTCGTAAAAATATCATTTTTACGGTTCCGTACCCAAAGGGTAAAAACTAAACCCTATTACTGAGACTTCGCTGTCTATCTGTCTGTCCGTCTGTCACCAGGCTATATCTCATAAACCGTAGCTAGACGGTTGAAATTTTCACAGAAGATGTATTTTACATTATTTTAAGAAATATGAAAATTACTGCTTTTCGAAAAAAATGCATGCGTAAACTTTGGTTTTTTTAAGTGTGGGAAACACTAAGAAATGATGTTCAGATGTTTTTGGACCTGGTGTCATCTTATTTTTTTATAATTTCTATGTAACTTAATATAGAAAATTACGAGCTGAGTTGGGACTGCATAGTTCGTGGGCAAATGTCTCTACGAGGCCTCACTCGCATGAACACGAGGAGGTGCTTTCTAAAATTCTCACGATGTTTTGCGGCTAAAACCGCAAAGCGCAGCTAGTAGAAATAATAAAATAACTTATAAACGTTATTTCTTAGTGTTTACCACACTAGGTAATAATGCTTTTTGAAAAAATGCTTTCGAAAACTTTAGTACCCGGCGGGACTCGAACCCGCGACTACTGGTATTCCGGTACGAGGCCTTACTCGGAAGCACATGAGAAAACGCTTTCTTAATTTCAGCTTGGCGGGAGGCTTACCCGTGGCGTAGCGGCTATCGCGCTGGAACGGAATACCAGTAGTCGCGGGTTCGAGTCCCGCCGGGTATCTACTAAAGTTTTTTAAAGCAATTTTTCAAAAAGCATAAAAAAACTTACCAATGAAAGCCACTAGGGCGAGGAATGTATAGAACGCCATCACTAAAGATACTGTTGCTGACAATATTTTACCAAATGCATCAGATTTATTATATACGAAACGCTTATCTTTTAATTACGACTATCATATCGATCGATGCAGGCATGTAATTAGCAATTTAATTTTATCTTCCTTACTTTGATAAAGAATAAGAAATTAATTAGAACTATGTAGTTAAAAATCGCGGGTTTACTCGCGTTTACGAGAATATAGCACAAGAATTAGCCTTATTAATTTTTGTTATCTACCACAATCGAGAGTTTCGCATAGGAAATTGTTGGGCGTCTCATCAAAATGAAGCTACTCACGGAAAACTAGCTTGATAGTAATCAATATGCAAAACTGTACCAGGGATCCTGGACTGCTAGTCTTCACTTAGTCTTTTCAGGTCGCCCTCAGGCTTCTAACTTTACATAACGACACAAATAACAACCAGGACCACCTGCTTAACGTGCCTTCCGAAGCACGGAGGACCTCGAGAAAATGATTGTTTTTTTCCACACATTATCGGCCACCCATCCAAGTAATGACCGCGTCATGCGTTGCTTACCCCGCATGATTATACAAGATCGGCGAGCACAGCTAGGCATGAGTTCAGTTCAACCGATTGCGATGAAACACGGTTTGTAGATAGCTGACCTGGAATAACACATATGGTAATTAGAATCTTCCACCACCTCCCCTCATCCCTCCCCTATCTCATAAATGATGTCTCTGCAATGCCTGAACAAGGCGCATCTTACCTCTTAAATTTACTCTCAAAATTAGCTAACTGATATGTATGGCAATCTACACTAATAGTATACACACAAATATACACATCTTTCCTGATGTGTATTTTTGTGTGTATGTGTGTCTGTACGTTTGTAATGAATAAACTCAAAAACTACTGGGCCGATTTCAAAAATTCTTTCACCATTAGAAAGCTACATTCACCCCGAGTAACATAGGCTACTTTTGTCTCGATATTCCCACGGGATCGGGACTTACACAAGTAAAACTGCGGGGCGCTGCTACTACTATAAATAGGTAAGTCATAAAAATAAATAAATAAGAAGTTTGTTACATGGATGAAACTATAACTGTAGTAGATAGCTGACGGCCTCTATGGCGCATCGGGGACTGCAATGCAGAAGGTTGCGGGTTCGATTCCCGCCGGGTACAAGTATTTATACTTTAAAATAAACATTTTTTTCTGGTCTGGGTGTTTTCTATGTATCATATGTATGTATGTATTTACAAAAAAGTATAATATGTAGTATATCCGTTGTCTAGTACCCATAATACAAGCCTTGTGCTTAGTTTGGGGCTAGATTACGCTGTGTGTAACTTCGTGCAATTTTTTTTTTACCTATAGAACAAAGGATAAAAATGGACAATAAAACGAGCTTTCCTACAGAATACCTTTATGACTTTCGTAGTAGATAACGGTTTTTCCCAAAAAAATCTGTCCTTAAAAGTGGAAAACCCGTTTTCAATAGATAATATGTGATATATCGATATCGTCATTCGATAGGATTATCTAGATTACTGGTAATTAAAAATGAAAATATAAATGGCAATGCAGCCAGTATTCTGGGCACTTTTCGCTCCACCAAGATTTTAGCTGATTTATATTTAGTTTAGTTTTTAGTTTAGTTTTATTTTAATCAGTTTTAGTTTTAATTTAGTTTTTAATATTAATTATGTTTTAAAAACATAAATAGTAGGAACGAGGCTATCCGTGAGCTCTGACGCATTCTGAGCCCTATAGCCGCTAAACTCAAAATCCATGTCGGGTTCATCGAAAATTGTTGATTATTTCATGACGGAATGTTATTGAACTTTTTTTGTGTATGAATTGTAATTGACTTTTTTTCCGACGTTTTAGTGCAGTTTCCAGACAAATATATCGAAACCTATCGACATTTTAGCCAAAACAGACATTTTTTGTCTAAAATTTGATAAGGCTTTATACCAATGGGAGGTTTTTGTCTTAAAACTACACCAAAATGTAGGAAACAATGTCACCTATAATCCATACCCAAAAAAAAGTTCTACGACAATCCGTCATGAAATAATCAACAATTTTCGATGAGCCCGATAGGGATTTTGTGTATATCAGGATGGCGGGTTAGGTCTTAAAATCGTAAAGTTATATACCTGAGAGGAATGTACTAGCAATGTACTCAATGTACCTAAAATTTGAAGCAATGTACTATTTCAGGGCCAAAGTTATTAAAGAAACAAGGTACACCCGCCAACCTGACGTCAGCTTGGCGGGTGTACTTTTATTTTGAGCCAACTAGCCACTTCTGGAAGTGGAATAAACTGCCAAAGAAATGTACTAGCAATGTACTCTCACGTATTAAAAACCCAACCCAATATAGCGAAAGGTTACAGAGATATCATCAAAAGAAAATAATTACCTAGAGGCGCGGACTGAACGTACCTAAAATTTGGAGCAATGTACTATTGATACATCCTGATATACACGATTTTTTGAGTTTAGCAGCTATAGGGTTCTTAAAAGGTCAGTCTACCTACTCTTTCTCCATACAAACGTAGTCGACTGTTTCCTCACTGGATAAAGACATTACAGCAAAATGTTTATGCCATAAAACATATATGTGCAATGACCATGCGCCTACGTTTGTTATTTTTCCATTTTCTAATTAGAATAGAAATAAAATTTAGAAAAAATAGAAAATGAAAAAAGTCAAAAAGTAGGGCCATGGTCATGGCTGAAATAGGACTTATGTCATAAACATATTTTTCCTAAAATCTTTATCCAGGGAGGAAACAGTCGACAGTTTGTATTGAGAAAAGAGTACCTGTCCTCTTAATAAAATTGTTCTAAACTAGCTGCGTCCCGCGGTTTCACCCGCGTAAATCCCGATCCCGTGGGAATATCGGGATCAAAAGTAGCCTATGTTACTCAGGGTGAATGTAACTTTCTAATGGTAAAAGGATTGTGAAATCGGTCCAGTAGTTTTTGAGTTTATTCATAACGAACACTCACACACAAAAATATATTTTTTTCCTCTTTATAATCTAACTAGCTGCGCCCCTCACCCGCGAAGTCCCGATCCCGCGGGAATATCGGAATAAAAAGTAGCCTATGTGTTATTCTAGGTCTCCAGCTATGTATATTCTAAGTTTCATCGCAATCGGTTAAGTAGTTTTTGCGTGAAAGAGTAACAAACATCCAAACATCCATACAAACTTTCACATTTATAATATTAGTAGGAAGTAGGATATATATATTAGTATAGATTTCCAAGGGACCAGGACTTATGCGGGTGAAACTACGGGACACAGCTAGTTAATACAATAAAATTAGGCAAGTGTGTGCCTTGTGACTCCACGCGCAGTGTAGGTTTTCGTAGTTTGCATAAAATAACAGGGATTGTAGCAATTTGGAAACTTCTTTTTAACTAACACCTTATCTACCAAGTATGTAATAGGTAAACAATTGAATTTTTTCGAAAGGACATCATTCAAATTGTACCCAAAAATTAAAGTGCCGGCCAATGAAAAAAAATATTTTTATCTTATGGAAAATGATGTTTTAAATATTTTTTATCAAGACGGTAAATGTCTACGACCAACTTTTGAACCCTATAGGCGACATCAAAAATCATAAATGAGCATATCAATATATCATCAATATAGATAATTGTAATAAACTATAAACAACGCTAGATCGCCTTCGTATGCTTGGAACTACCTGTTTGCTCCCGTTACTCAATAAGGTCGGCCATAAACTCCATCTCTTTCCTTCTCGTTATTGTTATTAGTAGTTACCTGCTTTGTTTATCCCGTTCTAGGAAGGATTCGGTAGTTGACGATATACTTTGTAGTTATCCATGCGACTTTAGTTACATCGGACGACTACTTACTTGCGAATAATTATTGTTTTTTTGCTTTTTTAACATTAAAATGGCGGAACGATTGTGTATACGGTGTCGTGAATCTGTGGAAAATAGAAGAAGCTATTCCTGGATATCTCGAGAGGAGAATCATATTGAAGTAGCTCAGATTATTATTCAAGAGCTACTAGATCAGCAGGTATGTGGTTTTATATTGTATGTATTATTTAATAGTAATATGTATATTGTATAGCAACAAACGCGCATTAGGCGTGAGTGTGAGTTTCTTGTCACTTGAAAAGAGATTTTCAAAACATGGTATGAACTTTTTTCGTTCATTTATACATAATGCCACTATCATAGATATCATAATAAAATATGGTAGGTATATATGAGTTCAGTGGCTACTATATCGGAAACTTCATATGCATAAGCCCATAATTGAATACATTCTATATCTTTACAAAAACTACAATAAGCAAGTGTAGTTAGACTTATTACGTTAGGTGCAGTGTAAACTCTAACGAATCTCAAGAGACCGAACATTTTTTATATCGTTGAATCAAGAGTGAAGGATAGGATTTTTTAATTCCTAACAGTTTCAACATTATTTTGCGACTGATAATACGATAGATACCTGATGTGTTTATTTCGAAGCCATAATTTTCAAGCAAGCAAGGGCATATTAAATATCATATTTTCTTGGTGCATGTCACAGATGCTGGTTTGTGGTCCACGTCTAATATGTTTAATTATTGATATAATTGAAACCTTTATTTTTTCACTTTTCAGTCTGTGCCTACGGATTTCATTTGCCGACCTTGTTGGCAACGAGCGGAGAGAACATACGAGAGAAACTTGCGAGAAGCGCGTCTGGCTGATAACGACGACGACGACATACAAGCACAACTTGTTGAAGACAATTCATCTTCCACTCAGCCCTCAATAATTACTCTGCCTGGATTCGTGCGTACTCCGAATACAAGGCGAACTTGTGTCTTTCAGCATTGTGAAAATAGTTCCAGGCATCGAATTCCGGATAGCATTGTACTTAGAATGCTTAGCCGGTACAATTTATTATTGACGGAAAACAGCCGTGTTTGTGATGAACATTTGCAACAAGATTTATGGTACCTGCTTGCCGTACAACAAAATAATATTTCCGAGTTCAGATCAGAACAAATAGTACGAGCATTATCAATATTACAAGCTCATGTGACTACAGAAGTTCTAAACTTCGAGCACTACGAAGTAATAGATGACAATGAATTCCATACTTGGACAGGCCTTACTCATGCACAGTTTGCTGATCTGCTGATCAAAACCAGCAGTCTCAATAATAATAAAAACAAAAAAGTTATATTAGCAGCTGTATTGATAAAACTACGGACTGGGAATTCGAACGCTCGATTAGCTTCAATTTTTAGAACAAGTGAGTCCACTTTTGCACGCATGCTTAAAACTGGTCGTACGGCTTTGGTACAAGACTTTGTCCCACTACATTTGGGGTTTGATCATTTAACCCGCGAAGAAGTTGCCGAAAGGAATCTTACAGTACCGGAGGCACTATTTGGAAATCCTGATAGCCCTCTAGCGGAAAGAAAGGCGATAGTCATCTGTGATGGCACCTACATATACTTGCAAAAAAGTTCTAATTACTTTTTCCAGAGAAAGTCTTATAGTCTTCATAAATTCCGGAACTTACTGAAACCTTTTTTGATTGTCTGCTGTGATGGACACATAATTGACGTATCTGGACCTCATGCTGCCACCACATCTGATGCTCAAGTTATGAACAGTATAATCAATAATGAAACTGATGGCGGCGATGGTGTATTCAATTGGTTTTTTAGACAAGGTGACGTTTTTATTTTGGATCGCGGATTCAGAGATGCCATTGCCCCTATGGAGTCACTGGGATATTCGGTACATATGCCACAAACCAAGCTTCGAAACGAAACTCAATTAACTACGATACAGGCAAATAAATCCCGTCTTGTTACAATTTGTCGCTGGGTTGTGGAAGTAGTTAATGGACGATTTAAACGGAATTTTCGGTTTTTGAGAAACGTTAACATAAATCGTGCTCTACATTACATGTTTGATTTTTTCAAAATAGCAGCCGCTATCATCAATGCATATCATCGCTTGATAGAAGACAACATTCATGCCCAATCGTTTTTGGCCATAATAAATCAAAGGTTATCGATGCCCAATACGCTAGCTGATATTATTATAAGACACAACTACAATCAAAAACGAGCTTCATTTCGCATGATGTCAGCTGAAATGCCCGAGTTCGACGAGTTTCCGAGGCTTACAGAAGAAGACCTAATATTATTTAGTTTGGGCATTTATCAACTCAAACAAGCCAGAAGCTATTACGGCGAGCACCTTAACCCAAATGGCGTCTTCACAATCGAGCTCGGTGACAGAATTCCCACTCGACACACCAGAGAGTTAGGTGAAAATATAACAATCATAAGAGGTAGAATACAATCTCGCCACGTTCGGGTCAGAAAATACTATGTATATATTGGAATAAACTCAACACTGAGTGGTCGTGATGCCATAGCGCATTATTATTGCAGTTGCAACATTGGAAGACGAACGGTGGGCTGCTGTTCCCACACTATGTGCATAGTGTGGTATATGACATATGCAAGACATGCAGAACCCCGCATAAATCCTCCTGCATTAGGTTTAGAAAATGTTATAGTAAGATCTGCGGAAATATAATTGTAATTAATGACGAATAAAGCAATATTTAATAATAATAATCATATTTTTTAATAAGTCTGCCATTTTTACATGTTTGTTGAACATTGTTACGACAGGCGCCATATTCCCCATAGTTCCCCCCAGTATCCAATCCACTACCATCCCATTTCTATAGCCCAAGTAGTTTCACCCGTAGTTTATTCATAGTTCTATCCGACCCGGGGTTGTCCTTGGCTGCATTTTATAGTGCAGACAGTAATAATCGCCGTATAGGTGTCCAGCACAACTTTTTACATTAAAATGTTACTTAAACGGGCCTCTACGTGTTGGCTTCGGCCCCACGCACGCCTTCCAAAGGTCCGGGTGCTCCATAGCCCCGAGTATCGGAAACGGTAACAACAAATAATAATAATATAAATCCTTATAAACATTCAATGATTACAAAAGTCCATATAATTAACAATTGCGGGAATCACATCTAACACGTCTGATTTGTTATACTAGGTTTTAATAGGCATAATTTTAATTAGTAGATTTAAGTTGATTTACCTATATAAATAAAGAGAAGAAAAAAACGTCCAGACGAATTTAAAAATGCAATAATTTAGAATTTCTATATCAAATAACTTTAAAAAAATTGATCATAGCTTTTAGTTGTCAAAAGAAAAAATGTTTAGAATGTCATTCCCTAAAATATACATACATTTTTTTTTGTTGGCCGGCACTTTTTTTTTTGGGTACTTTTTGTATGCAACTTGAATGATCTCCTTTTACTTCTTATTTCTTTAAATTACTCGTAAATTTTTTAAAATATTTCTCAGTCGTGATCATTTTCATTTAAATTTATCATGGTTAATACCTACATATGGCCATTGACGAATTTGGGGTAGGTACTACGAAATGTAGGTACCTACAGTAATTTAGCTGTTAGAGGGAGGGGGAAGACATAACTCTAAAAACTCAATATTTCGAAAACAGAACCCAAGAGCTCTGCCTCACTAGGATGCCATGGCGACGTCGCCAGCGGCGCAGGCCTGGCTACTTCTGGCGTCCGAAGGTCGCCAAGTCGAGTGGCCATGGCGTCTCGATAGTCAGTTCATTCATCGTCGCCGCGTCGTCAGGAATGGACGTAGAAGAAATCGCATTTCTTTGTTATGTACGTCCCAACATTTAATTTTTAAATTGCGATCGGAATAATCATTCAATGAAGTATCCCATAAACAAGGACGGTTTTGGATTTCTATAATGAATCTCTCTGTATCGAAACTCATTTTTAACTACACCTACAAATACAAATAAATCGTGCTAAATTCCGAGCAAGCGTCCAAAATGGCGGCCGGTTGGCGCCATTTTGGAGGTGCAGTTTACATGTGTACAATTTAATGGCAACGTCGCCAAGCCGCCAGAGTATCCAGACGCCACGTAGGGAGCCGTATCTCATGGCCACGCTTTCAAATTGGCGACGCTGCCAAACCGTCGCCAAGTGAGTTAGGTGTCATACATTTTAGTATTATCTGTTTGGATACGTAGCCGGCGACGTCGCCATGGCATCCTAGTGAGGCAGAGCTCAATGAAACATAGTTTACGTAAAGCCACAATAATTTTCAACAACGAATTCAGGATATAATTTCAAAAAAGATATCTAACGATAGGTACCTCACACGATGGGGTAAACAAGAAGAAAAAATCCAATTTACATGTGGGGGAGGTATACTACCCTAAAAATGTACATTTTATTTTTAACCGACTTCAAAAAAGGAGGAGGTTCACAATTCGACCAACCATGTACTATTTTATATTGTACAATTTTTTTAGCGTGATCAATCAATATGTATAGGTACTTATACAAAGTTATAGCTTCTTAGTACTAAGTGTCTCTGAGCTAAGCCGCGGACAGACGGACGCACATGACGAAACTCTCAGAATTTCTTGCCAACTACGGAACCCTAAAAACTGACTTGTGATGACTTTGTTGCTATTTGGGAATATGTCGGGAAGTTTTCGAAACGGTGCACGGTGGATCCTGTCCTAAGGACTGCCTGGTCATAATTATTCAAATACATTTTTTGTTTAAAATCTTGTTTAGTGGCATGTATTATGTACAAAAAAAATACATTCTTACGAATTAAGAACCTCCTCCTTTTTAAGTCGGTTAAAAAAATGTAGGTATTGTCTTACACATACACCGTGTATTATTATTATAGTATAGTATAGGAGTTTTCTAATAAGAGGATGGTTTCAGTAAGCATGCGAACAAAAAGTCTCTTTTCCACTTTTTGAAATTTTACAGAAACTAAATAAAACTGTGTGGTTATATAGTGTCGTTTTGAAGGAATAGCCATATATCACATTCAATTTTGGCTGACAAAAATGTTTTTTTTTTTGGGATTTAAATGCGTTTAACGATAGATTTCAGGGTTGCTAACACGAATCCACAAAAAAAAAATGTAAAAAATGGAAGAGTGAGGTTTTGTTCGCTTACTCGTTAGATGTACTTATCGGTATCTATTCTATATGGTCTTATACATGTACTGGTGGAAATCGAAAACTGAGCAATTTACTGCACTCTCGAAGTGCAATTCTGTTCATCACTCCGAAGATCCTGATCCGATCTTCACCAAATATTGATGGGACCACCTTTGAGATATTTCCTTTGAGATGATATTATTTGTCTCGTCGTAATTATCAAAAATCCCTTTCGTATCGGATGACTACATCGTATTAAAAAAAACGCTCTCCAAACAGCTCTCTACTATCAGCGACTTAGTAAGGACAAAATATTTTGTATACAGGGTGTTTCGACGAGGGGGTATTAAGCCTAAAGGGGGTTGTTCTAGAGGTCTAGGCGTACAACTTTTATTCTATTACTTTTGGAAATTCGAACTTTTTTCGAATATTTTAAATTTGTATCACTAAAAAAAACAGCTGTTTTTTGTAAAAAAAAAGGCAATTAATGTTTAGATTGTAGTGGTCCAAACGAAATAAAAGGACACCTTAAGGCCAATGACCTCAAACTCTAAAAAACAGCTGATTTACATGCAAACTTTAAACTCAAAAATTTCGAAAACGAAGTAGAATTTCCAAAACTTGTAGAACAAAAGTTGTTCGCCTAGACATCTAGAACAACCCCCTTTCGGCTTAATACCCCCTCCTCGGAGCACCTTGTATAGTATAACATAAGATATTTTAAAAAAAGGTGCTATGACTTAAACTTGGACGTGTGATACCCATGAGGGATTAGGTAGGAATTTTCAAAATTTCTCTAAAATAACCTAGAGCTCGAAAGGCTTGGAATAGAAAACAGAAATTTAGGGGGTGGATCCACCATACACAAATGCAGGATTATAATACGGTCATTCTATGTTTTTAAGACAAACAAATTTATAAAGTCTTGAGACTTTGGTGACCTTTGGATGTGGTCTTCAAGATCCACCACTCTCCCCCCCCCTCTCCACCGACCGCTACACCCCCCCTCACCGTCAAGTTTGTCCAAGGTAACAGTTTTTTCACTTTTTTGGGAAAACTATAATAGATATGAAAGAAGTGTCAAAAGATAAAATGATCCTCAATAAATCCTGAACCATAATGTCCTATGTCTTGCTTTGATAGGCCTGATGGTTTTCGAGCTGTAGCCTGTTTGGTTTTGGAAAACTTGACAATTTATACATGTAATAAAATTGTAACTGAACGATGTCTGTTTTGAAAGATATTAAAATAAATAAATTTTATGGGTACCTATTGAAGCAATACAACTTATTTTTATGTTTTTCTGGTTGTCTGTTTGTTTGTTTGTCTGTTCATCTGTTTTTCGTTTTTCTATATGTCCTTGGCTATGTCTACGTGAATCTCAAAAACGGCTCATCCGATTGCAACCAAATTTAGTTTGAACATAGCTTCAGAGTTGGATTAACATAAACGCTACTTTTTATCCGGATATCAAGTCCGGTTATCCGGAAATCAAATCCGGTTATCCGTAAAATATATTTTTTTCTGCTTTTTTATAATTAATCAGAACTTTGTAACGGAGAAATATGTCAACACCTGATTTCCGGATATCAGAAAATTTGAAAAATTACTGATGAATACAGCTTTGGATTTTGATTATACATCGAACATATAGACTGTTCTTTATCCGGATATCAAGTCAGGTTATCCGGATATCAAGTCTGGTTATCCGGAAATTATGTTTTTTTCTGCTTTATCATAATTAATATGAATATTGTTTCGAAAAAGTATAATAAGATAACCGGACTTTATATCCGGATAACCTGACTTGATATCCGGATAAAGAACAGTCTATATGTTCGATGTATAATCAAAATCCAAAGCTATATTGATATCCGGATAAAAAGTAGCGTTTATGTTAATCCAACTCTGAAGCTATGTTCAAACTAAATTTGGTTGCAATCGGATGAGCCGTTTTTGAGATTCACATAGACATAGCCAAGGACATATAGAAAAAAGAAAAACAGATGAACAGACAAACAAACAAACAGACAACCAGAAAAACATAAAAATAAGTTGTATTGCTTCAATAGGTACCTACCCATAAAATTTATTTATTTTAATATTTTTCAAAACAGACATCGTTCAGTTACAATTTTATTACATGTATAAATTGTCAAGTTTTCCAAAACCAAACAGGCTACAGCTCGAAAACCATCAAGCCTATCAAAGCAAGACATAGGACATTATGGTTCAGGATTTATTGAGGATCATTTTATCTTTTGACACTTCTTTCATATCTATTATAGTTTTCCCAAAAAAGTGAAAAAACTGTTACCTTGGAAAAACTGGACGGTGAGGGGGGGGGTGTAGCGGCCGGTGGAGAGGGGGGGAGTGTGGTGGATCTTGAAGACCACATCCAAAGGTATATGTCACCAAAGTTCCAAGACTTTATAAATTTGTTTGTCTCAAAAACATAGAATGACCGTATTACTTGTTTTCCTTTTGTAAATACATACCTACATATTATAGACTAGCTGCGTCCCGCGGTTTCACTTGCATAAGTCCCGAACCCGTGGAATTATCGGGATTTAAAGTAGCCTATAGATGGACTATCCAACACTGAGAGAATTTTTCAAATCGGACTAGCGGTTCCAGAGATTAGCGCGTTCAAACAAACAAACAACCAAACAGACTCTTCCGCTTTATAATAATAGATAGAAGATAGAGAGAGAGGGACACGCAGACCAGAAACATTATTTTTGCAACATTATTTTTGAAAAAAAAACCCCATGAGTTTCTTGTGGTTTCTTCTCATCGGAGGGCGCGTTCCGAAACCTTGGTAAAATAAAATCTCGACGTTTCAAAACGTACGTATGTGTGTATAATATACGTTCTAAATGAATAAATAATTTTGAGTTTTGAGTTTTGAACCGGAGGGAATCGAACCAGTCACTTTCTGCACCGCAGCCGGTTGCTCTCCAGACGCGCTACAGATGCCTTCCTATCGTAACAGAATAGAAAATAAGATGACTTGTTTAATATTCAAGATTTTTTCTGTCGGGAACAAGCAGCTGGGACTGGCAGGCGGTTGGTAGACAGAAATAATCGGATAAAATGTACGTATTTTATCCGAAAACGTATTTTGTTAGGATTTCGTTGATTTGACACGACAACACGAGCAACAAATAAATCTAACCGATTTCTGCGAAGATACAAATGTTTTTTAAATTAGCAGTGCCTGTTGTTCACTTTCACTACGACCTCTGTGGCGCGTCGGTGCAGAAGGTGGCGGGTTCGATTCCCGCCGAAGATTTTTCAAAAGTAATCTGATCATTAAATTGTCAATACCGTCATTATTATTTAATGGACTTTGCTGCAACTGAGTGTAATAAATCAATTAATGCAATTAGTTATTATTATGTTATTATTATAATAATAATTAGTGTCTAAAATGTCATATACTCGTAGAAATAGTCTAAGTTACTTTAGTTCTAAATACTGCCAACAGATGGCGTTAGTGTCGAATTAGAACACGCTATCGTTGCGTCTTAGTGTTTTATACAGGTGAATTGTACTTTTTATGAATAAATTGCCTATACGTTCCGGGATTTGTGTTGTATCATTTCCCTGGCTCGAGTAACCCTTGGACAAGGTCCTTACCGAGTCGGAACGTTTTTTTGAAGAAAAGCAAGCGACACAGTCTAACTTTGTTTCCCCTTAATTGCGTTATTTGGTGTGCGGCGCTGGAGTCGAAGAAGTTTATGCTGAAGTCTACCGTACGACGAAGGCGGCGCTACTAGTAGCTTGGAAAGAAAACGACTGCAGCGACATCTGGTGGCAAATAGAAGAAAGTCGGAAATTTGGAGAAATCGAACCTGGACAATCGTGAAGTGGTAAAGTGCTATAAACTGTGAGTACTCTATTATTGACTTAGAAAAATTCGATCGTAATGCATGAAGTGTTAAAGTTAAAGCGGGACTTAGAATAATTTAAGCAAAAACGACGAGACGGGGAACCTATGCCCAATTTTTAAGTGATCTGCCAAACACTTAGAAAAATTCCAATTCGTTTTGGACTTAGAAAAATTTCGAGTTGTAGAAAATAGAAAAACATACAAAATACACAGAAAATTTTGCTTGAATTGAATTCCGCAATCAGAACGAGTTTGGAATTAAATATGGAGGTGGATATTAGAGTAATGGAAGACTTAAAAAAGCAGATAGAAAAAGGCAGAAATAATTTTAAAAAATCTCCAAAAGACAGAATTACGGAGTCATACGTTAGTGCTAGATTGGAAGGTTTAGAGGATTTGAAAAACAAGTTTTGTGAGAAGCACGAGGAGATTGTCAGTGGTTATGAAGAGGAAGACTTAGAGAAATCTGCGTACATAACTAATCAAGTGTTCGACAATGGCTATGAAGCATATCTGATTTACAAAGGCGAGTTAAAAGCAGTTTTTTCCACGTTTGTAAAGGTGAAGGAAGACGTTAAATCTCCCGGCGATTCAGCAAACAAGAACGTTAAGCTTCAGAAAATAAATATTCCCTTTTTTAACGGAGTCTACTCAGATTGGTCTTCGTTTAGAGATCTTTTCATATCCCTCATTCATAATAACTCTCAGCTAGATGACGTGCAACGACTGCACTATTTGAAAACACAAGTTCGAGGGGAAGCTCTTCAATTAATCAAACACATTCCGATCACTCACTGCAATTACAAAAAATGTTGGGATGTTTTGCGCAAACGTTACGATAACAAGCGATTCATGTCGAATTGTATTCTCAAAAGATTATTTAATCAAAAGAGCCTTAATGTCGAATGTGCTCAGGGTATAAAAGATTTGTTAAATACTACTACCGATTGTCTCCAAGAACTAGGTAATTTAGGTGTTAGGGTTGAACAATGGGACGTTATTATTATTTATATTATGTGTTTGAAGTTGGACCCTGAAACGCGTAAGCAATGGGAATTACAAAATGCTACTTTAGGTGACGAATTACCCAGTTTCGAACTATTTAAAGATTTCTTAGATAACCGTTTTCAGGCTTTGGAAATTGTAGAGGCCCCTACTAGACCTAAACCTAAACCCTTTTCAAATTTCAATAATAATCCTAAAGTTTTGCATGCCACCTCTCAAGTTTTTTCTTGTCCTCACTGTCACGAGGACCATAGATTGTACAACTGTAGTAAGTTCACAAAAGAAGATGTCCAAACCCGCCAAGAGATTGTTAAGTCTCTTGGCGTATGTTTTAATTGTCTAAATGCGAATCATTCGAGTAAGGCTTGTCGCGTCGCTACAAAATGTCGTATTTGTAATGGAAAACACCATACTTTACTCCATGGGAGAGCCAGCGGTTACACAGTGGCTGTAGCCACTAATGTAACGGAAGACGAAAGCGAACCGGAAACGTCAGAAGAGGCCAATATTGCTGTTTGCTGTTCGACTAGAAAATATGATCAGCAGTCTTTACTTGCTACCGCCTTAGTTAAGGTTGAGTCGATCAGTAAGCATCCACAGATCTTAAGGGTGCTTGTGGACCAAGGATCACAAGCTTCCTTCATAACTGAATCCGCCGTACAATTGCTACGGTTGAAAAAAATTGCTACTAAAGCTAACATATCTGGTGTAGGTAATGGCTCAAGTAGTTTAACTTCAAAATATACTGTTGAAGTAAACCTCGCATCACTATATGATCTATCATTTAAACTATCAATAAAAGCCTATGTACTAAATACAATCACTTCTATATTGCCTGGGAAAAAGTTTTCCTTGCCTAAATGGACCGATCTCGAGGGCATCAACCTGGCCGATCCATATTATGATACACCCAACAAAATTGATATGTTGCTGGGAACTGAAGTGTATTGTCGCATTTTGAAAGATGGTTTGAAGAAAAACCCCATGAGTCACACAATAGCTCAAGATACTTATCTTGGTTGGATTATATCTGGTCAAGTTGGTTTCCCTGAAACCAATCTATTGTGCCATAATGTTGTCATTAGTCTACATGATAAATCAGAAGATGACGAGTTCTTGAAAAAATTCTGGGAGATCGAGTCCGAACCTAAGATCGCCGAGAAAGTGTTAACGTTGGAGGAGCAAGCTTGCGAAAAACACTTTGCGGCCACAACTTATCGAGAGGCTGAAACAGGTCGATATGTCGTCGAGCTGCCATTCCGTTCTGAATTTGAATTATCAGCACCCTATGGGAATACCAGAGCTATGGCTGTCCAAAGACTATTTAGTTTAGAAAAAAGATTATCTGGAAAGCCACCACAAAGAGCTGACTATGCAAATGTTTTGCGTGAGTATCTCACTCTCGGTCACATGGAAGAGATTCCCCCAAATTCAGACAGTGAGACTAGATCGATATGGTTACCACATCACGCGGTTATTCGAATGGACAAATCTACTACGAAAACCAGAGTGGTCTTTAATGCTTCGGATCGTAGTGCAAATGGAATATCCCTCAATGATACCCTAATGGTTGGACCAACTCTGCAACCAGAATTGAGGCACCTTATTATGCGTTGGAGATTACATCCTGTATGTCTTACAGCCGACATTGTTAAAATGTACCGACAAGTTAAAGTGGCACCAAAGCATGTCGATTGTCAGAGGATTGTATGGCGTGAAAATACTGTAGCTGAAATCAAGGATTATCGACTGCTGACGGTTACTTTTGGTACATCTAGTGCTCCTTATCTGGCCGTCAAAGCGCTACAGCAAGTTTCAGTAGATGAGGGCCATATGTTTCCTTTGGCTGCTAGCCGGGTTAAAACTGAATTTTATATGGACGATCTTCTTACAGGATGTCAAACCAAGAAGGAAGCAGCACAATTATATAGTGAAATGAATGCCTTGTTAGGAAAAGCACAATTTATTTTGCAGAAATGGACAAGTAATAAACTGATAGCAGAAATAGAGGAAGACAAAGGTAAGGATAGAGAAATTAAAGAAGATAACATAACCAAAATACTTGGACTTACCTGGAATCGTCGAACCGACGAATTTGATTATTCTGTCCAGTTATCGACCGACACCATACCTGATACCAAACGTATGGTCAAAGCTGAAATCTGCAAACTTTACGACCCTCTAGGTTGGGTGGCTCCCTGTATAATTTCGGCTAAAATCTTCATCCAGAAGATGTGGGTAAGCGGTCTGGATTGGGATGACAAATTAACCGACGACCTATTGAGCGAATGGAAATCCTATAGAATGGATCTTGCTCAGTTAGTTGACTTTCATCTACCTCGTTGGGTTCGGAAACTTGATAGCGATAGGCTAGTAGAACTCCACGGTTTTAGTGACGCGTCTAATTTGGCGTACGCAGCAGTGGTCTACATAAGATGTGTGTCAAAGGATGGTGAAATAGCAACTCACCTAGTAAGTGCCAAAACCAAGGTTGCTCCGATTAAACAAATATCCATTCCGAGATTAGAATTGTGTGGTGCTGTTTTGGTGACGAAATTGCTTATTGAGGTAGGGAAAGTCTTAAACATCAGTAAAGCAAACTTACACGCGTGGACCGATTCTACTGTAGTTCTAGCTTGGCTGTGCGATCCTCCCAGTAGATGGAAAACCTTTGTGGCAAACCGTACTTCCGAAATTTTGAATTTGTTAGACGCCTCCCAATGGTCATATGTGCATTCAAAAGACAATCCAGCGGATTGCGCGTCGCGAGGACTTCCTCCTTCTCAGCTATTGTTTGATAAATTATGGAAGACTGGCCCAGTGTGGTTACGTCAAGAAACCATACTGTACAGTAAACCTCAGTCGATTTGTACTAAAACCGACTTAGAGATTAGGAATTTAAAAGTACACAATGCGTCCATAAATGAGGAATTTCCTCTTTGGTCTAAATTTTCTTCGTTGAGAAAATTAGTTAGAGTGGTAGCTTATTGTAGACGTTTTCTACGGTTGATTGGTTCTAAATTAAAACCGCCACCCTATCTTACAGCAACAGAACTTCACAATGCTTTAGTTTGTTGTATCAAACAACATCAAAACCATATATTTACAGAAGAGATTGGGGCTCTTCTTAAAAATAAACCCATCTCTCCGAAAAGTAAGTTGTCAACACTCAACCCCTTTCTCGATGATGTAGGTATGCTAAGAGTTGGAGGTAGAATTCAACACGCAAACTTACCGGACAATAGCAAACATCCTATCATACTAGCCGGAGATTACCATTTAGCTAAACTTTTAGTAGCGGATGCACATGAGAAAACTATGCACGGAGGGCAACAGCTGGTTTGCAATTACGTTCGTAGAAAGTATTGGATTACTAAGTGTAAAACCATCGTTCGCTCTCATATCCACAACTGCATACCATGTATACGAAATGCTGCCAAAACTAAAACTCAGTTAATGGGTCAGCTTCCAGCCTGTCGAGTAACTCCGCAAAAACCATTTTTGCATTCGGGCGTAGATTACGCAGGCCCTATTAACATTCGAGTTTCAAAAGGTCGAGGCCATCGTTCATACAAAGGCTATATATGTCTATTCATTTGCATGTCAACGAGAGCAGTTCATATTGAACCTGTGTCGGATCTCACCGCTGACGGCTTTCTGTCCTCATATCGACGATTCGTTGCGCGTCGTGGTCGCTGCAATCATCTGTGGAGTGACAATGGGACTAATTTTGTCGGTGCTTCAAGGGAGTTGAAACATCTATTTGCCAGTGAATCCTCTTTGTTGAACCAAGTAGCGTCTTCATTGGCCAATAACGGCACCGAATGGCACTTTATCCCTCCCCATGCTCCGAATTTCGGCGGACTGTGGGAAGCAGGCATAAAGAGCGCCAAACACCACCTTCGTCGCGTAATTGGAGATTCGACCCTTACTTACGAGGAGATGGCGACAGTTTTATCCCAAATTGAGGCGTGTTTGAATTCGCGGCCTTTGTCGGAAGCCAGTGCGGATCCAGATGATCCAGCCCCTTTAACACCTGGTCATTTTTTGGTAGGAGAACCCGTAGTTCTGGCCCCTGATTTTGCTTACACCCAATTGCAAACGAACAATTTAAGCAAATGGCAGCTTACTCAAAGAATGTTACAGCATTTTTGGCAACGCTGGTCCCAAGAATATCTTACTCAGTTTTTCCAAAGATACAAATGGAAAAATATAATTCCTGAAATTGGGATAGGGGACGTGGTTTTAGTTGCCGAGGATAATTTACCTCCAGCAAAATGGCTTTATGGTAGAGTCGTTCAAATTCATCCCGGTAAAGACAAGCTTACACGTGTGGTGACCCTACGCTATAAAAACTCGCTTATTCAGCGTCCAACTTCGAAACTTTGTCCTTTGCCTAGGGCCGAAAATTAATCGATGAACTATTTTGGTTTACTTTTATTATGTTTTTACTTTTGCAAAGTTTATTTGTTATTTTTACTTTTCTTTTTAGTTTTGCTACATGGCTTATGTACTATTTTAATATGCACAGAGTGCTTTTGTTATTGTTAAACTATTTTTTTACTTTTTCCATATTTACAGTCCACTCAGAATTTTGAAATGATAGTTGACAAAATGTTTTAATGTTCACTTTACTACCACCACCATGAGGCTGAACTGCCAATAAGCTTAATTTCATTCGTGAAATCTGCTGTATTAACGATACCTATGTAATAAGTGTTTGGTTCGATTTATGTAAGAACCGTCGCGTCACCGCAATCGGTCCTTGGTGGGCGGTATGTCTAAAATGTCATATACTCGTAGAAATAGTCTAAGTTACTTTAGTTCTAAATACTGCCAACAGATGGCGTTAGTGTCGAATTAGAACACGCTATCGTTGCGTCTTAGTGTTTTATACAGGTGAATTGTACTTTTTATGAATAAATTGCCTATACGTTCCGGGATTTGTGTTGTATCATTTCCCTGGCTCGAGTAACCCTTGGACAATTAGTGTAATCAATTAACTTAATCGTTTTACTATATGCGTAGGTATATTGTACCAACAATGAGTCACATAAAAATAATTAAAAACCTACTTCAAAAATGGAGAAAAATAATATCGTAATAAAACGCCTGAAGTCTGATGTCGTGAAGTCGTGCAGTTTTACGTAGGATCTGTTTATAATTCATCTGCCCGACTTCAGACTTTCTCCGTTTTTGAAGTTGGTTTTTTAACCGACTTCCAAAAAAAAGGAGGAGGTTCTCAATTCGTCGGGATATTTTTTTTTTTTTTTGTTTAATTTGCTGTCACTAAAATCCACTTGTTCGAAAGTGAATGATGTAGAGTAGTTATCCTGTTCATCACTCCGAAGATCCTTGTCAGATCCTTAACATTTTGTTATGAGACCATCTCGGACCTCCCACCTTTAATTTAAAAAAAGAATCATCTCAATCGGTCAAGCCAACATCGAGTAATCGATGAACAAACCTAAAAAAACATACGCGACAATTTGAGAAGTCGGTTAAAAATAGATCAACTGGTTTCGTCGGTTCGTAAGTTGGTTAAAAATGACACACTTTCTATACCAATTTTCCCGATGGAAGCTGCCTGTTCCATTCCATTGCATATTCTTTGTTTAAGAGGATAGTCTCCATTCTCTTTCTCCATACAAACGTAGTTTACATTTTCCTCCCTGGATAAAGACATTAGAGCAAATATGTTTATGCCATAAAACCTATGCATCTACCTTATTATTATTTTTTATTTTCAAATTAAAATAATAATAAAATAATAAAAAATAATAAAATGAAAACAATAAAAACGTAGATGCATAGTCATGACAGATATAGTTTTATGGCATAAACATATTTGCTCTAATGTCTTTATCCAGGGAGGAAAATTTAAACTACGTTTGTATGGAGACTATCCTCTTAAGTTTATAGATATACCACAAACATAGGTTAAGTGAGACTATAGTAAATAAATAAATAAATATTGCACAACGTTACACCCAGCCCCAAACTAAGCACTAGGCTTGCACTATGGGTACTAGACAACGGATATACCTACTACATATTATTATAGAGTATAGTCAAGTAAGATCGGCTACGGAAGAAGACCGCATATGACTCATATCTCATATTATTATATCTCCCAAAATAGGTGACATTGCAATGGGGAGAAGCACTAACTTTTTATCCCGGCAGAGGGCGATGTTCGACTAATCTAATTTTGAAATAAGAACTGTCAAAGAGTAGGTATTTTCACATGTTTACGTTTATATTTAAATAAAATGCCTCAATATAGTAGGAGCATTTATCCTACGATGTTTTTCTTTGAGACTAAACAAGACACCGATATAAATGGATTATTTTTAGATAATTTTAACACTAAAACACAAAGACTCCAACTTGACTTTACAGTAGGTACAGGCGAGATCACAAAATTTTAAAAAAAGCTCATTCGACTAAAGCGCCATCTGCTCACAGCATTGCGTGTTCCACCTCATTGCCACAGGGTGCAAAAAATCCACCTATTTTGGAAGATATTTGAGTCATACGGTATACCCCTTATCCGATCTTACCTGACTATACTCTACTTTTTAATTTGTAAATACAGATGATACCTACATAGAGAACACACAGACCAGAAACTTAAGCATAAATATAAATATTTATTTTTTAGCAAAAATATCTGCACCCGGCGGGAAAGGTCGTCAATTGTATAGTCATATGTGCTATATAGTAGAGTATGTATTTTAACAATCACTAAAAAAAACTAGGGCTATTTATAAAAAAATAGCAACCGTTTTGAATATGAATATGAGATGTACTTACCTATAGTTGCACGAAATAAATGTTTTTTTTATAATGAAAAATCAAGTTTCAAATAAGAATGTATTTAATTGCATAAAACCCAATAGAATAGCAAAAAAAAAACAAACGGATTAGCAGACCCAGGCCAACTATTTCTTACAAGAACAAACGCTGAAATTTTAACAATAAACATATTTGCTCTAATGTTTTTATCCAGGGAGGAAACAGTCGACTACGTTTGTATGGAGAAAGAGTAGGTAGACTAGTGGCCTCTTAATGTCTCTATTTTTGTCGACTGAGCTTAAGAGGAGTATATACGCCAACGACCTTGAAACTGAAAATCCCTGTCGGGCTCATCGAAAATTGTTGATAATTCATGACGGAATGTCGTAGAACTTTTTTTTGTGCACAGATTGTAGGTGACATTGTTTCCTACATTTTGGTGTAGTTTTAAGACAAGAACCTCCTATTGGTGCAAAGCCTATCCAAATTTTAGACAAAAAAGGTCTGATTTGGCTAAAATGTCGATAGGCTTCAATACGTTTAGACATATTTGTATGGAAACTGCACTAAAATATCAGAAACAATGTCGCCTACAATCTGTACACAAAAAAAAGTTCTACGACATTTCGTCATGAAATAATCAACAATTTTCGATGCGCCCGACATGGATTTTCAGTTTTTCAGAATAGGGCCCTTAAACAGCATTTGATACAATCCAGTTAGTATAACTGGAAACCTTGGTGCTAACTCCTGGGAAGTGGGAATCAGCACACCCTCGACCCCAAGAGACGACTCCAACTAGAATATCCTGGTAGTACAGCGGTCCACCAGAGTCTCCTTGACACGCGTCCTTGCCTCCTACATCCAGGATGCCTGAGGAAGATAAATAAAAAAAAAAATATTTAGATTTTTCTTCTGTTTTCGCGATGTTGTATTGAAATTAAAGACATTTATCGGTTTGAATCGCGTGGTGTTTATAACTTTTAGCATTCCTGAAGAAGGGACCTTTCCAGGTGGTGTTTATTACTTTTAGCATTCCTGAAGAAGGGACCTTTCCAGGTGGTGTTTATTACTTTTAGCATTCCTGAAGAAGGGACCTTTCCAGGTGGTGTTTATTACTTTTAGCATTCCTGAAGAAGGGACCTTTCCAGGTGGTGTTTATTACTTTTAGCATTCCTGAAAAAGGGACCTTTCCAGGTGGTGTTTATTACTTTTAGCAATCTTGAAGAAGGGACCTGGAAAGGTCTCGAAACGTTGAGCGTTGTAACAATGCTAAAAGTAATAAAAGTAACACCACGCGATTCAAACTGAAAAAATGTCTTTAATTTCAAAAAATTAATTTCCAAAAAACTTAAAATCCCTTAGGTAAAATTTAACTTTGACCTCCGCACAAGTGCAAGCCTGAGTTGCGGGAAACCAGTGGGGTGATATCGTAAAAAAGCTGTTGCTGATTAGAAAAAATCCATGAAAATGTACTGTTAAGATTGGGAATACAAAATTGGAAAACGATGAAACTAGTGTTTCAATCCAAATGACATTAGCAACATTTTTACGCAATCAACTAGCAGGAATACATTAAGGGCCCTATACCTGCTAAACTGAAAATCCATGTCGGGCGCATCGAAAATTGTTGATTATTTCATGACGGAATGTCGTAGAACTTTTTTTTGTGTACAGATTGTAGGCGACATTGTTTTCCGATATTTTAGTGCAGTTTCCATACAAATATGTCGAAACGTATTGAAGCCTATCGACATTTAAGCCAAATCAGACATTTTTTGTCTAAAATTTGGATAGGCTTTGCACCAATAAGAGGTTCTTGTCTTAAAACTACACCAAAATGGTAGGAAACAATGTCACCTACAATCCATACACAAAAAAAAGTTCTACAGCATTCCGTCATGAAATAATCAACAATTTTCGATGAGCCCGACAGGGATTTTCAGTTTCAAGGTCGTTGGCGTTGTTATTCCTCTTAAATTGAGGTACCTTATTATTTATTTTCGTACCTCGACGTAAGAAAATAAATAATAATACGCGATGAAGACCCGGGAAAATGTAACTATGTTAACAAATCGTGTATTTTTTTTTATGACTAACGTAGTCTGATAGACATCGTTTACAAGTGATTCAATTATTATAAGACTAGGGCGTCTGCTATGAGCTATGAGATATAGGATTAAAAATCCTATCAACAGGGTAAGCAGTCAAAGTAAAAGGCCCTTAAGGGGACAGTCTACCTACTCTTTTCTCCATACAAACTTTACAAACGTAGTCGACTGTTTTCTCCCTGGATAAAGATTTTAGAAAAAAATATGTTTATATTATACCATAAGTCCTACATCAGCTATGACCATAACCGTGCCCATACGTTTTGATTCTTTTCATTTTCTAATTTTTCTGAATTTTATTTCTATTCTAATTTGAAAATGAAAAAAAAAAACAAAACGAAGGGGCATGGTTATGGCAGATGTAGGTTTTATGGCTAAATTCTTTATCCAGGGAGGAAACAGTCGACTGCGTTTGTATGGAGAAAGAGTAGGTAGACTGTCCTCTTTAATAAAAGGCTTTAAAAAAAAATACCGGCACAAATCATGTTCTCAGTAACTCGTGAAGGGATGATTGGTGCCGCGTAGCGGTCTCTGCAGAGTATATGGTTGATTGTGAAGATCGTGACGTCACGGAGAACTGATGATACTGACCCTCCTTGCTGCAAAAAAAAGCAAATAAACGTGTGGCACTCAGGGACTGACTATAGCATAGCATGTGGGGTGAATTTCTTGATTCGGTCGCCGCGCTCAAAGCCCGCGATAAATCAAAGATTCTCCAAATCGCCGATAAATCTTTTGACTTATGTATGCAAGCATCAAATCTCGGTTTTAGGGTTCCGTACCCAAAGGGTAAAAAAAACAAACAAACAAACATACATACATAGACTGATAAACACATAACCCTTCTTTGCGTCGCGCAGTCGGGTAAAAAGGGACCCTATTACTGAGACTTCGCTGTCTGTCTGTCTCATGAACCGTAATAACTAGACGGTTGAAATTTTCACAGATAATGTATTTCCGTTGCCGTTATAACAAAAAAAAACTAAAAACAAATAATAATAAAATACTAACCATTTATTTCAGGCTACCAAGGCTCATAACCTTATCGACTAACTTACATATTTTATAATAATTGAAATGTGTTAATAAATAGCTTAAGACTATGTTAGTGGCACTTCCATAACACTAAAAAAACAAATATTTTTAGGGGGGTCCCAAACAACAAACGTGATTTTTGACGTAAAAACGCATGGATACCGCAATATATTTTGACCACTAGCGTCATCTAGTGATAGATGATAGACTTAACGTTCGATTTGCGTTCACAGATGGTTTGGTCTAGTGTTCATTTAAGGGTTCCGTCCCCAATTGTGATAGCAGTACGGAACCCTCTGTGCGCGAGTCCGACTCGCACTTGACCGGTTTTCATTTTTTATACTCACAGAAGTAGCACCCCATCCAGCGTGTATGACTGGTGCACCATCATGTAAATTGAAACCTTGGGACACGATGGGTGCAGCTTGTACTGTTGGCGAAAACTGCAAAATATTTTGCATTTCAACCACGGTTATATCGCCATCGTAACCGTTAATAATGGGCCTGTAAGTGGGGTGGTTAACTGCACGGGCCAGTTGCACAATGGTACCATTGTTCCTGTTGGTAGCACCAGCTCGGATACGACGAGTGCTGATTGAAATGCTTCCCCCAAAGCTGAAATTGAAAAGGTTATTAGAGTATAAAATTTTGTTGGTCTTGTTTCTGGTGGTGAATCTATTAAATTGGTGCTTCTATTAAATTTGTTAAAGAAAAAAAACCTCTTTTTTTTATTTTATTTTTTGTAGCAAACTGATCCCCGTATCCGCAGCGGGATCAGTTTCTAGTTTCATCGGACCGGATAACAGTGGAAACAAACCCAAAGACTTGATTTTTTACTATAGGGGGATGATGTTGTTTAAGCACGTGTTTCCTTGGTGGCGCTAAACGAACAGTAGCCTTTAGCCACCGAATATCTGTATATCCGACAGAACAACAGCTTCATACAAGTCCGCGGTGTAGGTACTTCACTACATGCGCAGCTTTGTGTGCGTGACCTCGTACGTGAGTAGACGCTTCGGGCGGCCTCGGCAAACCCGAGTGGAAAGCGGTGAGAAGTCACGCACACAGCTGCGCATGTAGTGGAGTACCCGCGGTCTTGTATGAAGCTGTTGTTCTGTTGTATTAGATATTCCGGTATCTAGGATAGTACCAAGTCCCGTTTTCGCGAGAAACGGTGCGACGTACACATTCCATTCAAACAAACAACTATCCGTCCATAAACACAAACATTACTTCAAAGTTTCCCTGGAAGAGATGGCTTTAAGCAATAAAGGCGCCTATTGTGCCACCTAGATTAAAGTTGTTTAAATGTTTTTTTAGTCATATATCTATCTACTCTTGCATAAGCTATTTAGAATTGGTCAGTAAAATGGCACCGTGCTCAATTATCCGAATATAGGTTAACACAATAATAACCTACCGTTTCAAGCTAAACGTTCATCTCCATCCTAAGGTTGCCTGGAAGAAATCGCTTTTGTATACCGCCATAACTGTTGTATTTTAAAGCTTAGAACACTGAAACCTAATCAAAATGCTTTAAAATTGGTATTCTATCACATACAGTAAAATCAACTTTCCAGCGTTTTCTACGTGACGTAAAATTCACTCTAAAATATCTGAAAAACACATTCGACAAGACCTGAGACTGAACGAAGTTGGGAACCAAGGCGTGTCGTCCGCCGTCATCGTGTTGTCAGATACATAATCTACTTTTCTTCCAATTAGTTAATTTAACCATAACGCTAAAATATTTTTCAATATTAACAGATTTGCTTAGAAACTGCTTTTTGGGCAATGTTTTGGTGGTTGGCAAAGTTATTTGACGGTTATGTATTGTAATATGACTGTATTGTACTTTAAGTTGGGCAAATAAAGCGTTCATCTATTTATCTATCTAATATGTAATCTTGGTAAATGTGGGATACTCACAGATTAGCAAAACAATGTGCAGCGGACAGCACGTATTTCGAATTAATGATAGTAGCAGCACACGACTGGCTCCACGAAATGCCTAGCGTGGAGAATTCAACCTGTACTATGGAAGGATATATATCGATAGTTGTCGGCTCCCCCCCTACTATACGCTCGTTGGCGACGTTGCATTGCGCTGCGTTTATGGCTGCAACTGAAAGAGAAAGATGACAATGTAAAATAAATATATTATAGGTACTGTCAACAACAAAAGTGGGTATCCAGTTAGCCGAAAGATTCGTTTGAACCGAGTAACGAGCGTGGAATAAGCATATTATACACACATTGCCACCTATAGTACAGGCTATCCTAGTTTAGGTGACAGGGACTCTGTTTATATAAATCTACAATTAATATTATAACATTATGTTTCCTCGTACCAGTCTAAGTTTGTTCTCTCTGGCCTGCTCTGTGCAATCTTGCCTAAGTACCTGTACATATTTGTATGTATGCTGGGTTGGGTTGCATAGGGCTCGGCACTACGGGGAACACTAGTTTTAACTTGAATTGTAGACATTATTGTGAAATAAAGATTATTATTATTATATTATTATTATTGTTACCATTACCGATACTCGGGGCTATGGAGCACCCGGACCTTTGGAAGGCGTGCGTGGGGCCGAAGCCAACACGTAGAGGCCTGTTTTAGTAACATTTTAATTAATTTTTTGTGATGGACATCAAACCGGCGGTTATCCCTGTATACACTATAAAATGCAACCAAGGACAACCCCCGGTTTGAATAGAACTATTGTGTAAACTACGGGTGAAAAACTACTTGGGCTATGGAAATGGGTTGGTAGTGGATTGGATACTGGGGGGAACTATGGGGCCTATGGCGCCTGCCGTAACAATGTTCAACAAACACGTAAAATGGCAGGCGGAGACTCGCCAACTCATAAACTGGGCCACCCTAATTAAGCCGAGCAAATTACAGCCAGGGGGCAACAGTGGCGTGAGTGGCTGAAAGATGGAGCAACCTCACCGGATTTTAAACCATCCTAGGTAATCCTGTGGAGCGGGCCAACTCATCACTGACGTGAGGTGTCCATCCTCCGAGCATTTCTGCTCTAGCGACTCCACTCCGACCGGCCGGTAAAGGCAAGCCAGAGGCGGGGGACCGCTTCCTCGTCAGTGTTCACTCCGACCAGCCAACTAAGGCAAGCCGGAGGTGAGGAACGGTGGTTTCCCCCTGGAGCGCTCGGGAAGCCGCGGGGTCGCTACTCCCCGACACCTCGCCTCAAGGTGCCCTGCGGGCTTTATTATTATTATTATTGATATAGGTATATCTATAAAGTAGCTGTTGCTCGAAACCCGTTGGGTTTCGGCTAGTTCCGATCCCATCCGGTTGCGTGGTGAACTAAATTCAATTATCTTAAATAGTAAAATGTCATAATAATATTGTTATTCAATATAGCTTACTGTGAGTTATTCAGCTATCTAAATACATCACATAGCTGAAATAGCTCTTATAGAGAAGTAGAGGCTTACAACCTGGCGGTCAAATATTGCGAGAGTCTTCAAGCAAGCCAAATTGGCAATAACGACAACCCAAGACAGATTAACTGCTGCAGCTGTTAAGTAAGGAGACCCGACCCTAAATAACGGCGGGATAAAGGGAAGGAAGAAGAAGAAGATTCAGCTATTTAAATACATAATCGTAATCGGTTCGGCTGTTCTGAAATTTAAATTTAATAATATACCTACAATATACCCAATTTAATTTTGTATACATAATTATATCTGTATATCGCCTACTTTCAGACGACGGTCCATTTCCATACTTTTGGTCTCTCTCTTCCAACACGTAACCTCCCACTGTGCAAAATTCCACACTTATGGCCCATTGAAGTACGGACCGTGCAAGGCGCTGCCGCGCCTTCCACGGTCAGTACTTCTCTGGGCAACCGTTTAAGTGTGGAATTTTGCACAGTGGGAGGTAACATGTGGAGGTAACGCGCGGTGCTTATCTATAGCTACTAATATTATAACAGGTAAAGTTTGAGTACCTACATTACATTAATATTCCTTATGTTTTTATTGCTCAAGGCATTTTTACTTGAAATATTTTACAAGTAGAAATACATCATCAAAAATCCTCCCATGACAGGATTCGAACCTGTGCCCCTCGCTTGCCGGGCGAGTGCGATACCACTGCGCCACACGGGAACCCACGGGTCATGGCGAATTTATGATTATGATCTCTCACTTGTTTTGTTTACCGACTAAGGCTCGGTTTGAACGCCATCTACCAGAACAGTTTTACAACTATTGACTGGTTCGGATGGTTAGCTTTACAGTTAACGCATCCGACATGAGATGTCGTTCTTTCTCCTATTTAATATTCCTTATGTTTTTATTGCTCAAGGCATTTTTACTTGAAATATTTTTCAAGGAGAAATACACAGTGCGCAGTGGTAGTGCACTCGCCCGGCAAGCGAGGGGCACAGGTTCGAATCCTGTCATGGGAGGATTTTTGATGATGTATTTCTCCTTGAAAAATATTTCAAGTAAAAATGCCTTGAGCAATAAAAACATAAGAAATATTAAATAGGAGAAAGAACGACATCTCATGTCGGATGCGTTAACTGTAAAGCTAACCATCCGAACCAGTCAATAGTTGTAAAACTGTTCTGGTAGATGGCGTTCAAACCGAGCCTTAGTCGGTAAACAAAACAAGTGAGAGATCATAATCATAAATTCGCCATGACACGTGGATTCCCGTGTGGCGCAGTGGTAGCGCACTCGCCCGGCAAGCGAGGGGCACAGGTTCGAATCCTGTCATGGGAGGATTTTTGATGATGTATTTCTCCTTGTAATATATTTCAAGTACATTACATTATCCAAAAGCCTAATCTTGAGTAATGTCATTTTAAATAACAAAAACACGATATTTCTTCAATAATCGTAGCTAATGAAATAACCCGCTCCTTTATCTTCCTTTAAATACGTAAGAAGTGTTTTGACCGCTATCACACCTGATGCTAAGGCATCAGGTGTGCATCAGATGTCCCGGTTTCCCGGTGTGTCTTTGATGGCATCAACACTTATGTTGATGCCATCAAAGATGAAACACGATGACCAGTGTGATAACACCTATTTCAATCAGGTTTCTTACAGTCTCTCCGAAAAAAATATATTAGTTACACACTTGATTTGGGACGGATCATAGGAAGATCATCCCATGATATTGTCCGTCGCATGATATAGGAACACATGGCAATAACAATATAGGTAGGTACCTACAAAGAAAAAGTAAAAAAAACACACAGAAATATAAACAATCAAAGACAGAACAATTCAACATTCAAACTAATTAAGAAAAAGCTGTAAAAGTCATGAAAATTGTAACCGTAACTTTAATCATTGAGGAGTTTCCTGATGAGAAGGTGGTTTCGGGTAGTCCATCAATTTGTACCTTGTATAAAACTGTACGTTAAAATTAATCATTGTTCGTGCTCTAATCGAGTTGTAGTAAATTAGTACATTAAGCGGACCAACAGATGGCGCCACCGGAACGATTAGATCTCGGTATCGTTACGTTTTACGTGACGTTTGGACAAATTGTGAGTACATTTGATACGTTTTAAAGAAAATTCAAGCAAAAGTGAACTTTATTTGTATGGGACTTTTAACTTAGATAAATTAATGCATGGTTTTGGACTTAGAATATTTTCAATAGTAAATTCATAGACTTAGAATAATTTTAAGAAAAGTGACCAGACGGGGAACCTATGCCCGATTTTGGTCAGAGTTGTAATAGTTAAAACACTTGTAAAAAATTTAAAATTATAGATTGCAGGACTTGTAAAATTTTAAAAATTACAGATTACGACACTTGTAAAATTTTGCAAAACTTTTGTTTTTTGAGAATTTGTCAACTTGAGATATTTTAAAATGAGTACCATTCCGGATAGTGTTGCCGCTAAAATTAGGGTTCAAAACGAGTTAACCAATAAAATTTCTAAAGGTAAAGTTAACTTAAAAAAATCTCCCAAGGATCGAATCACGTCTATTTATTGTAAGACGCGACTTGAAGATTTAGAACAAACATGGCATAAGTTTGAGAGTACTCATTTTGAAATAGTGTCCACATTAGAGCAAGGTGTGCTAGCATCGACTAAGTATGGTCAAGATAATGTCTATGAGGTTACTGAAGAATTGTTTTTTGATTATAAAACTGAATTGAAGAGTATTATAGATAAGTTAACAGTAGATAAGAATACGAAAAATGAGGCAAGTGCTTCAAATTCTGGGTCCACGACATCGAAGCCAACTAGAATTAAAATACCGGTGGCAAATATTCCAGTTTTTAGTGGTAATTACGCCCAATGGCCGAGTTTTAGAGATTTGTTTAAGTCGATGATAGATAACAACAATGATTTGGACTATGTCCAAAAACTACAGTATCTGAAATGTCATGTAACCGGAGAGGCCGAGGGTTTGTTGAGGTATCTGTCAATTACCGAACATAATTATAGTATTGCATTGAAACGGCTAGAATCGAGGTATGATAACAAAAGGTACTTAGGTAACGAAATATTGAAAAGATTCTTAAGTTTGAAAGGTTTTTCTGTAGAGACAAGTAATTCCATAAAATTTCTCCTTGACAGCATGAATGAATGTTTAGAGGCCTTAGGAAAGCTTGGAATTGACACGTCATCCTGGGACTTATTTGTTATTTATATGCTTAGTGAAAAACTTGACCCAGTATCGAGAAGGGAATGGGAAGCCCAAGCATCACTATCTAATGAGTTTAGTACAATAGCTGAATTTCAAGAGTTTCTAGAGCATAAATATAAATCGCTTACATATCTCGATCAAAAGGCAAAGCCAAAGGCCAATATTGTAAAGACCGTATTACATGTGTCGGAAGGTAGTAGTTCAAGCAATATCAATTGTCAAATTTGTAAAGGCGCTCACAAGATTAGCAAATGTAATGAGTTCAAAAACGAACCACTAGCCAAACGTCGTGACCTTGTCAAGGCTCATAGGTTGTGTTTTAATTGCCTTGGAACCAACCACTCAGTCTTCGCGTGCAGACAGTCTATCAGATGCAGTATTTGTAAGAGAAAACATAGTTCTTTATTACACTCCGATAGTGTCGGGGTTAAAAGTGATGGTTCAGAAAGTGTTGTGAAGTTGGTTGATGCTAATTCAGCCACATTATATGAGGATAATGATTCAAATGACGTCATTTCCTGTATTTCGTCTGTTCGGAGTCAGGTATTGTTGGCCACTGCGTTAGTCAACATACAGTCGAAATCAGGGTCGCTAGATATGTTAAGATGTCTTTTGGATCAGGGTTCACAGGCTTCCTTTATCACGGAGTCCGCGGTCCAGCGGTTGGGTTTAAGGAAAATGCCTGCTCAATTATCCGTCTCGGGTATAGGTAGTGATGGTTGTACAGTTTCATCTAGTTCAGTTGTGCATTTGGAGCTTCGATCCATTTATGATTCGAATTTCGTGATCGGGGTGAAGGTGTACGTACTCAACAAGCTGACAACATTTTTGCCGCGTAATAAGGTAGCAGTCCAAATGTGGCCGGAGTTACAGAAGTTAGAATTAGCAGATCCACGTTTTCATGTTCCTAATAAAATAGAGGTTTTGTTAGGTGCCGAAGTTTATAGTCAAATTATTCTTGAAGGGGTTCGTAGAGGTCCTCCTGGTTGTCCAGTGGCACAGAAGACGAAGTTTGGGTGGATTTTGTCTGGCGTTATCAATCCATCCCTTTCTGACATTGAAGAGATTGTGGCTCACACTTGTGTTAATGTTTCATATTCCTCTGATGTATCGGAAGATTATTTGTTAAGGCAATTTTGGGAAATTGAAGCTGAGCCATCAATCAAAACTAGTATGCTCACTGAAGAGGAGAAAAAATGTGAAGAGTTTTTTGGGAAGACAACCAGACGGGACAATGAAGGAAGATATATAGTGAAGTTACCGTTTCGGAATGAAAATCCTGCGTGTCAGTATGGGAAATTGAAGGATATAGCAGCCAAGAGTTTATTCCGTTTAGAAAGACGCTTAAGCAAGAACACAGAGTTAAGGGTACAGTATTCGAACGGAATGGACATGTACTTGGATCAAAATCACATGGAGCTAGTACCTGCCGTACAACGAAATAAGAACGCTGTATATCTACCGCATCATCCAGTCGTCAGAACTGACAAATCGACCACGAAGGTTAGAATTGTATTTAATGCTTCGCAAAAGGGTCATAATGAAGTTTCTTTGAATGATGAACTTTTGTGCGGGCCGAAGTTGCAGCCGGACCTCCGCAATTTGATTATGCGTTGGCGTACACATCCTATTTGCTTATCCGCTGATATTGTCAAAATGTATCTACAAATAAAAATTGCGGAAGAAGATACCGATTTTCTTAGACTCCTGTGGAGAGATAAAAATGGACTATTCGAACATTTTCGTATGATTCGCGTGACTTTTGGAACTGCGTCAGCCCCTTATTTAGCAGTTAAAGCGTTACAGCAGCTGGCCATTGATGATGGTGGCGACTTTCCACTTGCATCTATAAGAATTCTGAATGATTTTTATATGGATGATTTGATGTCAGGATGCGAAACCGTTGAAGAAGCCCTGCAAATACACAAAGAAATGAATGCATTATTGAAGAAAGGAGGTTTTGAATTACAGAAGTGGATAAGTAACAGTACAGAGTTTTTAGAAAAGTCCGGTGAATCACAAGGAAAGGGATATAAGAAAGTGGAATTGGGAGCAGACAAGGAAGCAGAAGGGATTAGAAAGGTATTAGGATTAAATTGGGAGAGTGTAGCAGATAAATTTAGATATACAGTAGACTTACCTGAGATGTTGTTGCCGGTCACGAAGAGAAGAGTAATTTCTGATATTAGTAGATTATTCGATCCACTTGGTTTCGTTGCCCCTGTTATAATAACGGCCAAGATACTTATTCAAAAGCTATGGATAGCTGGTATTGATTGGGATCAGGAGCTACCGATTCATTTATTGCAAGAATGGATTCTTTATAGAAAAGAACTTACTAAACTTACCGGTTTTAACATTAATCGTTGGATCGAGATGCGAAGTGATGACGAAAGCGTGGAACTGCAAGGATTTTGTGATGCGTCCAGCGAAGCTTATGGAGCCATGGTCTTCGTCCGCGTAGTGGATCGACATGGGAAGGTATATGTCAATTTAGTCACATCCAAAACAAAGGTAGCGCCAGTAAAGCAAATTTCGATACCCCGACTAGAGTTGTGTGGTGCAGTCCTGCTGGCAAAGTTACTCGATGAAACCTCGAAGGTTTTGAAAATACCCAAGAATCAGGTTCACGCCTGGACTGATTCTACAATCGTTTTAGCCTGGTTGAGTAGCCACCCTAGAAAATGGAACACATTCGTAGCGAATCGGGTATCCGAAATCGTATCTTTGTTTAGTCGCAACCACTGGTGTCACGTACGAACGGGAGAAAATCCTGCGGATCTCGCATCACGGGGTATGAAGCCTTCAGAGTTTGTTGAAAATCAGTTATGGAAGAAAGGTCCTAAATGGTTAAGTGAAGATAAAATAGTATACAGTCCATTAGAAGAAAAAGAAGGTAAAGTTTTAGAAATATATGAGACAAATGAAGAAATGAAGGTGAAATGTTGTAGCAATATGATTAGAGAAGAGGAGAGTGTATTTGTCAAATATTCTAAGTTGAGAAAACAAGTTAGAGTGATAGCGTGGTGTAGAAGATTTGTCAAGTTAGTGCATATCAAACCTAAACCCACGTTTTCCAAGTGGCTAACTTGCGCAGAGTTGGAAGAAGCAAAAAAGTTAAGCATAAAATACAGTCAAAATCATTATTTTAAATCAGAAATAGATGATTTGAAAAATGAGAAGCTGATTGCAAGAAGTAGTAAATTAAAGTCATTTAACCCATTTTTGGATGCTGATGAGATCCTAAGGATTGGTGGGCGTTTACAGAATTCCGAGATGAGCGATGCGGGTAAGCATCCTATATTAATTTCGCAGCATTCTCATTTAGCAAGACTTCTTGTAGTTGAAGCACATGAAAGGACGCTACATGGTGGGTCACAGTTGATGTTAGCTCATATCAGAGCCAATTATTGGATTATAATCGCAAAAAACTTGATTAAGGCGTACATTCGGGAGTGTTTAGTTTGTATACGTCACAATGCACATGCACTAAATCCAATTATGGGACAGTTGCCATCTGCAAGGGTAACCCCAAGCCGTCCATTTAAAAACAGCGGTGTCGATTTTGCAGGCCCTATAGCCGTTCGAAGTTCCAAAGGTAGAGGTCACCATGCGACTAAGGGCTATATCTGTTTGTTCATATGTATGTGCACCCGAGCCATACATTTAGAGATGGTCAGTGATTTGACTTCCGACGCTTTTATAGCTGCTTTTAAGCGTTTTGTAGCTAGGCGTGGGCACTGTGCAGAGTTATGGAGCGATAATGGCACAAATTTTGTTGGTGCAGAACGCGAACTTGAGTCTCTCTTCACTTCCGAAAGGTCAAGTGTTGCAGTAGACATCCAAGATTGGCTTGCCACTAACGGAACCAATTTCCATCGCATTCCACCTCACAGTCCTCATTTTGGCGGACTCTGGGAAGCCGGAGTCAAATCCACTAAGCATCATTTGAAGCGTGTTATAGGTACGTCCACTTTGACATTCGAAGAAATGTCCACGTTGTTGTCGCAAATTGAGGCTTGTCTCAATTCAAGGCCTATAACCGTAGTTGATAGCGATTGTAATGAACCATATCCGTTGACTCCCGGTCATTTTCTTGTGGGAGAACCTCCGTTGTTGGTTCCTGATGTGTCGTATAAGGATTCAAAAATCACTTCTTTGAAACGTTGGCAGTTGACCCAAAAGATGATACAGGACTTTTGGCGTAGATGGTCACAAGAGTACTTGACTCGTTTCTTGCAGAGACCGAAGTGGCAACAATCAACTTCAGAACCTAACATCGGGGATTTAGTTTTTATAATGGAAAATGATCTTCCACCGTCACGTTGGTTGTTTGGCATCATTGTCGAAAAACACCCGGGGTTAGACAGGGTCACGCGAGTGGTTAGTATACGCTGTAAGGGTTCGATAATAAAGCGACCTATAGCCAAAATATGTGTTATTCCTAAGAGAACTGAAGTGTAAACCATTTTGTTTTGTTATATTATAGTATATAGTAATGTTGGTTTTAAGGGATTGATCCCAATTGTAAGGTTTCGAATGAACAGTCGTTCATTGGTGGGCGGAATGTATAAAACTGTACGTTAAAATTAATCATTGTTCGTGCTCTAATCGAGTTGTAGTAAATTAGTACATTAAGCGGACCAACAGATGGCGCCACCGGAACGATTAGATCTCGGTATCGTTACGTTTTACTAAATTAAGGACTATACGAGTAGTTTTCTTTAGATTTAACCTCACTTGTATCTGTTGAGATAATATACCTACTTCTACATTAGCTTTGTGTTTCATTATTGGAGCCTAGTTGTGTTGGAGTTTTTGAAGGAACAGACTGGAGTCTGAACAACCTAGTTCTTTATAAGCCGACTAGCAGCTCCCCGCGGTTTCACCCTCATAAGTCCCGATCCCGTGGGAATATCGGGATCAAAAGTAGCCTATAGCCTTTCTCAATAAATGGACTATCCAACGCCGAAAGAATTTTTCAAATCGGACCAGTGGTTCCTGAGATTAGCGCGTTCAAACAAACAAAAAAACAAACAAACTCTTCCGCTTTATAATAGTAATAGATTATATTGATAGAAGTCCAAAAACTTGTAATTTACTGCATTGTGGGATGCTATTCTGCTCGTCATTCCGAAGGTTCTCATCAGAATTTCACCAAGATTTTATGGGACCAATTCTGAACCCTCACCTCTCACCATAAAAAAAGAATTATCGAAATCGGACTTCATATACGTACCTAGTACGGCGTGAACATATTCACATACATACCTACATACACAAACAGTATACGGGTCGAATAGAGAACCTCCTCCTTTTTCGAAGTAAGTTAAAAACAACCATTATAAAGAATTTCCGTACAGTCAGAGTTCATACAGATCCGGATATATGGAGACACATAGGTATACGGTATTTCAAGAATTTCCTGATAGGTTTCCGGTTTTTTTTCAAATTTCCAAATATCCGGTCATTATGTTGATTACACAGAACACACTTCTTCAAAACAACAATCAAACTAATTAAGAAAAATTACCAGATATCTGTTTTTTTTTAAATTGCCGGATAACCGGACATTATATCCAAATAAAAAGGAGCCTATATGTTAATTCGGATCTAAAGCTATCTGCATTCCAAATTTAATTAAAATCGGATAAGCCGTTTCTGAGATTAGCGGAATCAAACAAACAAACAAACAGACAAACAGACACAGTCTTTAAAAACATTTGATTCGTGTTTAGTTACCGATTTTGAGATGGCCTGCATTTTTTTTTTCTGGATATAATTCAATTACAGATTATTTTATCGCTACAGATTTATAATATGTATAGATATCAAATGTGTCACATCACAATTATTGTGAATCCAAATTTCAACTCTTTGCGTAAGTGTCTGGTTAGCACAGCAGTCTTATTAGCATTGACTTTAATATAAAAAGCGATCCGTTCCGAGGTTCAATCCTTGCAAGCGAAATTAGACCTCACGGTGTATAACCACTTTCGTTGTTGATAGTACAAAAATATACCTATGCACTGTGCTTGCACCTGTCCCTCAAGCTAAAACAGATCAATTCCATCCATCCAAGGCAAAATTCAGCGTTAAGGCCACCCATTTGTGCAACGTACAAGCTTTGTCTTTACTCGTTTTGTTTTATGGTCTTATGTTGTACAAACAAAGTAATGTGAAAAATGACTATCTTAAATCTATCTATCTATTTAAGCAACTCAGTTTTCGATTCATGATAACGATGTAGTTTTTAGGGTTTTAACTAATATGATTGTTTTCACAACAAAGTTCGTAAAAATATTATTATAATAATAATAATAATAAGCCCGCAGGGCACCTTGAGGCGAGGTGTCGGGGAGTAGCGACCCCGCGGCTACCCGAGTGCTCCAGGGGGAAACCACCGTTCCTCACCTCCGGCTTGCCTTAGTTGGCTGGTCGAAGTGAATACTGACGAGGAAGCGGTCCCCCACCTCTGGCTTGCCTTCACCGACCGGTCGGAGTGGAGTCGCGAGAGCAGAGCTCCCACTCTGCTCGTAGGATGGATGCCAATCGTAAGTGGTGAGTGGGCCAGGTAGGCTGGACCCTCAGGGAGCCCGTGACCTGAGTATAAAATCCAGGGAGGCCTCTCCATCCTTCAGCCACTCACGCCCCTGTTGCTCCCTGGCTGTAATTTGCTCGGCTTCATTTAGGGTGGCCCAGTTTGTGAGTTGGCGAGTCTCCGCCTGCCATTTTTACTTGTTTGTTGAACAATGTTAGGGCAGGCACCATAGTCCCCATAGTTCCCCCCAGTACCCAATCCACTACCAACCCATTGCCATAGCCCAAGTAGTTTTCATCCGTAGTTTACATAATAGTTCTATCCAAACCGGGGGTTGTCCTTGGTTGCATTTTATAGTGTGGACAGGGATAATCGCCGGTTTGGTGTCCATTTCATACTTTGCGATTAAAATTGTAACTAAAACGGGCCTCTACGTGTTGGCTTCGGCCCCACGCACGCCTTCCAAAGGTCCGGGGCTCCATAGCCCCGTGAAACGGAAACGTTACAAACAATAATAATAATAAGCCCGCAGGGCACCTTGAGGCGAGGTGTCGGGGAGTAGCGACCCCGCGGCTTCCCGAGTGCTCCAGGGGGAAATCACCGTTCCTCACCTCCGGCTTGCCTTAGTTGGTTGGTCGGAGTGAACACTGACGAGGAAGCGGTCCCCCGCCTTTGGCTTGCCTTCACCGGCTGGTCAGAGTGGAGTCGCGAGAGCAGAAATGTTCGGAGGATGGACACCTCACGTCAGTGATGAGTTGGCCCGCTCCACAGGATTACCTAGGATGGTTTAAAATCCAGTGAGGTTGCTCCATTCTTCAGCCACTCACGCCCCTGTTGCCCCCTGGCTGAAATTTGCTCGGCTTAATTAGGGTGGCCCAGTTTGTGAGTTGGCGAGTCTCCGCCTGCCATTTTTACATGTTTGTTGAACATTGTTACGGCAGGCGCCATAGTCCCCATAGTTCCCCCCAGTATCCAATCCACTACCAACCCAATTTCATAGCCCAAGTAGTTTTCACCCGTAGTTTACACAATAGTTCTATCCAAACCGGGGGTTGTCCTTGGCTGCATTTTATAGTGTAGACAGGCATAATCGCTGGTTTGGTGTCCATTTCATACTTTGCAATTAAAATTGTAACTAAAATGGGCCTCAACGTGTTGGCTTCGGCCCCACGCACGCCTACCAAAGGTCCGGGGCTCCATAGCCCCGTGAAACGGTAACGTTACAAATAATAATAATAATAATTTATTGAAAAAAGAAACCTTACACTACAACAATGTTTTAAGAAGAATAAAAAACAATACAAAGAAAGACAAAATAATGAAAAGGTTACACGTATTTAAAAACAAAAATGTTACTACTTGAACTCCTACCCCCCAAACTAGGCAAGCCTGTATCTTGGGTGGCAGGGATCCTCCGTCAAAACAAAATGGTAACAATGTGTTGACATTAATAACAAAATAATAATAATAATCCTATGCATTACATAACATTGCTGGTTAACAAAAATTTCAACTATACCTAATATAAATTAATGTTACAGATTAGATGTTATCATGCAATCATAGATGTTACATAGACAGGATATATGTGTGTGTGTGTATGTGTGTGTGAGTGTATGTGTGTGCGTGAGTTTGTGCGTGTGAGAGCATGTGTGAAAGTGAGGCTATAACGGGACAACGCGCGCGGCCTCAGGTGACCCCTAAACACCAGCCTCTTGAGAGTTGGGCAGGGGGAGACAGAACCACCCGCGCACGCTGTACCGTATCAAGCACAAACGTGTAAATGTCGGATCACGATGTGAGTGTTAGTGTAAGTGAAGATTATACTTATAACCGCGCGATGTATTACTGCTGCATAACCAGCAGCTCCTATGTATCATCGTAGCTTTTACTAAGTAACCAAGTGCGTAACTTTCTTTTTAGCTCAAATTTATTCAATGAATAAAAGTTCAGGGTTTTATTAATCTTATTGTAGAGATTAGAGCTAAGGATACGATACTGTCTCGCAGCAAAAGCGCTACGACACATGGGTGCCCGCAGTATAATTGATTTAAATCTACGCTGCCTAGCCACTTCGTCTACGAGTGATGCTTCAGAATGACGACGCAGAATGGCCCGTGAAATATAAAGTTGCCTTACGTTAAATACTTGACACTCCCTATATAGTAGAACTGTAGGGTACTTAATCTTTTTAAATGTCATCACCTTAAGTATAGCTCTATGCGCTCGCTCCAAATTCATCATTACTGTCTTATGAGTACCTCCCCAAATCGGAATACAATACGATAAGATTGACATACAGAGGGAATGGTATACCACCATAAGTGTTTCTATGTCGGTACTATGTCGTAGTGCCTTAAAGATGTATATTAACTTACGAAGGCGACCAATAATAGCGTCAAGATGTTTGTGCCAGTCTAGTTTTGAGTCTATAATAACACCAAGGTATTTAAAGCTGGGGACCATTTCAAGTTGTGAACACTGGCAGTGGTCCGAAAAATCATGACAGGAGTGCGCTTTAATTATATTAAAATGATCTGGAGGATTATTAGTATGCGCTATCGAAAACCTGATAACCTGATTTCAGTATTGACTGTAAGTAAGTTAAATGACAACCAGTCCATAATAACTTTGACAGCATACTCAGCATTTCTTTGAGCACAACTCCAGGACTCACCGTAAGCCAAAAGAGCGGTATCATCAGCGTAACAGAAGATATTACAGTAAGGAATTTCTAAATTGCACAACTGATTTAGATAGATATTAAACAGCGTTGGGCCCAAAATACTTCCCTGCGGTACGCCAAATGTGATACTCTCTTCGCTACTAATCTCCTGATTGACAATTACACTCTGCTTCCGATTAGTTAAATAATCCTTAAATATACTTAAGGCTTGGCCTTTCACTCCTATAGCTTCCATCTTTGTGAAAAGCTGAGGGATACACACCGTATCAAATGCTTTGGATAAGTCGAGGAAGATACCGTAACATTTTTGCTGATTCTCTATTTTCTGAACCACAGCATCAGAAAATTTTGCTACTGCATCCTCAGTCGAGACACCAGTCTTGAAACCAAACTGGTTATCCGCAATTAACTCATATGTAGTTAAAAAATTTGAGAGTGAGTTATGAAGAACCCTCTCCAATATTTTAGATAACGCCGAAAGGACTGAAATTGGTCTGTAGTTAGAGACATTTGATCTACCGCCAGCTTTGTATATAGGATGGACCAAGGCCTTTTTAAAAGAATTTGGAAATACACCTGTTTTAATAGAAAGGTTACAGATGTGCGTTATGGATGGAGCTAAAGCACAACGAGACATTTTCAATACCCTAGCAGATATACCATCCCAACCCACCGCGCAATCACCTCTTAGACTATTTATGATTTGCAGAACTTGTGCCTCGTCAGTTTCAAGGATGACTAGTGAATTAGACGGAGACACCTTGTCACACAAAAGAGACTCAAAAGAGGATGATCTGGCATTGAGCATAATGTTGTTTGCAAGGTTCTTCCCAACATTAGCAAAGAAATTGTTGACTACGTTTAATGTAGCGATATTAGAAATGGAACTATTAAACAATTCTGAAGGAGGACGATGAATTCTCTGAGTACCAGTCACAGTTTTTATAACGTTCCACGTTGCTTTGGGATTATTTCTTGCTTTTTGAAATTCTGCTTTCTCGAATTCAATTTTAAGATTTCTCAGAAGCTGATTACAAAAATTACCATAACGACTATAAGTTATTTTTAGTATTAAATTATCAGGGTCTAGTTTTAATTTTTTATGAATTATATCTCTGTTCTTTATACACCTAAGCACGCCAGAGGTAATCCAAGGCTTTATAATGCGTTTAGACTTTGGTACTTGCACAACAACCGTATTTGCCTTGATAACATCATTCACCAATGAGATAAAAGTGTCCGCCGCATGATTTGCATCAGTTGAGTCAAGCACAGCTCCAAAATCAATAAACTGTAGCTGTTCAAAGACTTTTAAATAATTTACTTTTTTAATCGTATTATTAACTTTACTGTGGGTTCGCTGCTCAAGTTTCAAAGACAAGATCACTGGATGATGATCTGTAACAGGCGTATCCACTACAACTGTCGTAGCCTCCGATTTAGTTCTCAATAGTACATGATCTAGACAACTATTAAGTCTAGTAGGGTTTGCAAAGCTAGGTAAAAGACCCAATGAAGCAGTACCATTTAAATATCGATGATACATATTATCGTCATTATTGGTAACGCTTATGTCGACATTCAAGTCCCCAATCACAGCTATGTCCCTATAATTATTAATCGATCTCATGCAATTTTCAAGACTCCGCTTAAAATTATCGATATCGCTGTAGGAAGGAGATCGGTAAATCGCCAAAATAGCTAAGTTGCCAATTTTACATAAAAGACAGTTAGCATCCAAAATTGATGGCTCCGAAACAATATGATTTATACTATTTTTGATGTACATTACGACACCGTCATTTTGAATTGGGTTTCTAAATGTTTGATAATGTGAGTATCCATCAAGGATTTCTATTCGGTCGTTTTTTTTAAGCCAACATTCTGTCAAAATAATTATATCGAAATCGATTTTCATAGAACACAGACCCGCTAAAAACTGATTGTAATTTTTATTTATACTTCTTATATTTACATGAATAATATTAATTGAATTTTCTGTTGACTTAATATATTGACAACATTGGACTGTAGAGCATACATATGATTGGAAAATTTGAAAAGAGTCGATGTTACTAATTATTTCTGTTGGATCAATCATTTTAGTTGATAAGAACAATAATATATGGAAACATAAATCGGACGGACATGGAATGTAATATCGCTACATATGAACCGCCACTCATAACAGTCATAGGAAAGCAAAAAGTTGGCTGTGACTCGTATCAAAATCCGAACACAGGCATTGTTATATAAGTATCTATAAATAATATCCGTTCTATTATATGTATTTGTGTGTAAAATTGTATGTGTAGTCATGTAATAATATGATGAGTATATGACAACAAGATGTACATAATTGAATGTTAATTCATCTCCAAAGTTACAGTGAAAGAAGGTACTCGCAACTAGCTTGAAAATAACATAAAATAACAACAATTTTCGGTACCCAGTGAAAACGACTATACAACAAAATAAATGACCAAAGTTGTTAATTACGTTAATACCAATACATTCAAAAACAATTAGTCATTTCTTCTGCGAGAGCAAGTGCTGTAGGCACTTATCAGATTTAATTAAAACCTGTTTAGAGTCCACGGTTTGACGAACAAAAATTTTCCCATTTGCTGTCCAACAGAAGCGATATCCATTAGTCTTTGTGAACTCTCTTGCTTGACGATACAGAGCTCGAGCCGTTGGTAGAAGGTGATCATCTAGAAATATAGGCTTCAGTTCGCCAGGTAAACCAATAGTCTTTGTACTCAGCTTATCAGTAAGTGATCTCTCCTTATTGAAGCGGCGAGAAGCTACCAAGAGGTTATTTTTTGTTTGGACTGACGAGAGTTCAGCTACTATCGTTCTATTTGAGCCTGGTTTCCCGGGCAGCCGATAGACGTCCCTCAAGTCCGACGTGTTAATCGGGACATTGACGGCTTTACCGATATCGGATATAATAGAAGACAGAGTCTGGAAGTCCTCTTTTTCCTTCATGGGTACATTTCTAAGTTCTACAGATGATGATCGAGATTTCAGCTGCAACTCAGAAAGCTGCTTTTCTAGATTAAGTATGTAGAGGCCATTTTCCGAAGTACTCTTCTCCAAGGTCTTTATTTTGATTTGCAGGTCCTCGAATCGGCAGTTGATAAAGTCAATTGATTTCTCAATCTCAGTGTTAGTACTCTGGATACTTGTACATTGATTCTTTAGCTCAGTCATATTGGTAATAATTTTAGCCAGTGATTTGTCTAAGTCGCCTATTTGTCAACACCAACCAACACCTGCTATCGCCTATTTTCGTTGCTCATGCAAAAGTGTTAGTGGCTCAGTGGATCACTAGTGCGCTTTGGAATCTGCCGACCGCTGGTTCGAGCCCGAGTGGAGGCGGGGCACTAAGTTGTTTTTGACTCACCGGTAACTGCCGCAACCACACTTGTCTCTCTCTAGGACCTCCCAGAAGGCGTGAACTACCCGTGCACAGATCACAGGTGCGACAAGTAATTAAAAAATTCAACTTCGACCAATCACAAAAAGCTCAATAAAAAATTTGCGCGTTACTCCGTTTAAATGTCCGCTTCGCACGAAAGGTGACGAAGGAATCCCGGGATTTTATATATTATTAGACACGGGTCTAGATCGCGTTAAGGATAATCATTGTTTTTGACATGGGTCTAGATCGCGTTATAGATAATCATTGTTTTTGACATGGGTCTAGATCGCGTTATAGATAATCATTGTTTTTGACACGGGTCTAGATCGCGTTATGGATAATCATTGTTTTTGACACGGGTCTAGATCGCGTTATAGATAATCATTGTTTTTGACACAGGTCTAGATCGCGTTATGGATAATCATTGTTTTTAACACGGGTCTAGATAGGGCATGCAATATCGGAAGGTTTTCAATCCCGGGACTGGTTTCGATATTAAGATCTCAATCCCGGGATCCCGGGATTAGTCCCGGGATTTTATATATCGTTAAAAAGCCGAATTTAATACACTAAAAATGTGTAAAATCAAAAATCTTTGATATAGTAAAGACTTAGGCCCGCCGCACATTATGAGCATCATCACGGCTGAGGATTTTAGTTGGCAAATAGCATTATACATTAACTTCATGGCAATAAAGTAGAAATTTCCATGATATATGGTCGAAGTAACAAAAATACCGCTTCGGTATGCTTGAGGCGGCTACATCGGCAGCCTTGAGGATGCTTTGGGATATTTCGGGCGACGCCGAGGCAACACTCGGGTGTGGGTAGCTTGCCCTGCCTCGTCATCCCTAAGAACGTTGCAGCATGCCAAAGCATAGTTCCCGATAGTGTGCGCTTGCATGTAGGGATTCCGAAGGATCCCTTTCCTTGCCGATGCTCATAACGTGCGCGGGGCCTAATTAGTGGTTTCATTACGTAAATAAGTTACCCCATGGGCCGTCCACCCCACCATTTTGGAAATATGGTGAACAAAGAGCCGCTGTTTAAACTTTCGCGCCAAGTTCTAGGCACGCCTCTAAAATGATGTTAGCAGTAAAAATTTTGCATGCGAGCTAAAAAAATACTTGTCTTAAAAATAACAATGAATCGAGTAACTTTTATTATTTTAAGCATTTAATCAGCTTAAAACCTCAATTTTAACCCAAATAGTAAATTGGTCTAATCTCGATATCGGGTCACTCAATCCCGGGATTGTAATATCAAAGCGTCCGAGATCCCGGGATTACGATATCCCGAGATTCCGGGATTCATGCCCTGGGTCTAGATCGCGTTATGGATAATCATTGTCTTTGACACGTGTCTAGATCGCGTTATAGATAATCATTGTTTTTACACGGGTCTATATCGCGTTATAGATACCTAATCATTGTTTTTGACACGGGTATAGACCGCGTACGGGTATAGATAATCATTGTTTTTGACTCGGGTCTAGATCGCGTTATAGATACCTAATCATTGTTTTTGACACGGGTAATACGGGTATAGATCGCGTTATAGATAATCATTGTTTTTGACACGGGTATAGATCGCGTTATAGATAATCATTGTTTTTGACACGGGTCTAGATCGCGTTATGGGTAATCATTGTTTTTGACACGGATCTAGATCGCGTTATAGATAATCATTGTTTTTGATACGGGTCTAAATCGCGTTATGGGTAATCATTGTTTTTGACACGGATCTAGATCGCGTTATAGATAGTCATTGTTTTTGATACGGGTCTAAATCGCGTTATGGGTAATCATTGTTTTTGACACGGGTATAGATCGCGTTATAGATAATCATTGTTTTTGACACGGGTCTAGATCGCGTTATGGGTAATCATTGTTTTTGACACGGATCTAGATCGCGTTATAGATAATCATTGTTTTTGACACGGGTATAGATCGCGTTATAGATAATCATTGTTTCACATACTGTGTATAGGAAGCCGACACACACGGACAAGTATCTCAACGCTTCGTCACATCACCATCCTCCAACCAGGTTGCGGATTCGATTCCCGCCGGGTGCAAGTATTTATGCTTAAAAAATAAATATTTGTGTCCGATCTGGGTGTTCCTCTATGTATAATAATTATGTATGTATTTACAAAAGAAAAATAAATATAAGTAATATATCCGTTGTCTAGTCACCGTAACACAAGCTTAGTCGCTTACCACGGGGCTAGATGGCGTTGCGTGTTGTTGGCACAATTTATTTATTATCCTTGTCAACTTCGATCTGTGTAGACGTCACTTGTTAACAGGGCTCACGCTTTGTGTGACCCTGAGCATCTAAAGGAGGAGTTGTCCCACGTTAAGAAGGTGCTCAAGAACAATGGATACAGCGTGGGAGAAAAACATCCAAAGCGAAAACAAGAGGGCAGGAAACCGGCTATAGATAGGAAACCGGCACACTTACCTTACCTCAAAGGAGTGACAGATTAGATTGGTTGTGTCCTCGGGACATATTCCATTAAAACTGTTTTTACTCCCTTCAGAAAAGTGGGACAACAGGATCGCCGAAGGACATCATACCCTATCAGTCTCCTGGCGTTTATAATATTGAGTGTAGCTGCGGTAGTTCTTATATTGGACAGACGAACCGGACAATCGCGGAAAGGATCAAGGAACATATTGCAGCGGTCAAGAATCGTCAGGCTGAAAAATCAGCGATAGCTGAGCATTTGTTACTATCAGGACCAAACCACTGGATAGAGTTACATGCACTTAAAGTCCTTTCCACATTACTACTCCCGTATTGTACGTGAAGCGGTTGAAATCAAGAAGCTAAACTCTCATTTGTGTGAAATCCAGTAATAAATGTTTGTAAGGATCGTACGGTAACGCATAACATATCGCGGGATATTGTGAGTGTAGTGTTCGCCCTTATAACTTTTCGCGAAATTGAAGGTAGTTGTGAATTAACTACCCACACGACGAAAAACGAAGCTCGCCGCTCCAGTCTTCTCGGGACCACGGCCGGTATAACCCGTTTGCCGAAACGTCGAGGTTATCAAAAACAATGATTATCTATAGCGCGACCTAGACCCGTGTCTAATAATAATAATGGACGGAAATCGTGTAAGTTTAAAAAGTGTGTAAAGTTCGTAAAAACATAACTGCCTTCCTTTTAATTTGGCTTCGCTGTAATAGTCGGGTAAGAGGCAGTAATATTGTGATAAAACAACTGAACTGAAACTATACAAGTACGCTGGAATTGCTATCCATACAAAATGACATTAGATCTTTGTGCCGATTTGATCTGCGCCATGTTGCGCTGGTGTCGCGCGTTTTCTATTGAAAGTGATGGTGATCGTCCATGGAACTAATAGTTTAGGAGACGGTCACCATCATTTTCAATAGAAAACCCGCGACAACAGCGCAATATGGCGCAGATCAAATAGGCACAAAATTCAGTGCGTTATGTCCTGTCCAGTTGTAATGGAGGTCAGTTGATAAAACCAAATGCGACATACCTGCGATCACAAGAAGGATCTTGTACGTCATCTTGCCTAAACTTTCCCAAGTCACCGTTCAAATAAAACTGAATGTAAATTAAAAATATTATCAACGTAACAAATTATTAATCACATTTTTATCAGCAAGATTGTGAATTTGATTTAACAAGGCTAATCGCTTTTCTGATGCGATTGTAATCTTAATCCTTTTCTGAAGCGATTATAATTTTAATCCTTTTTTTGAAGTGATTAGAATTACGGAGTACTTAGTAACTGTAAGGATATTTTTTACTTTCGTTGTAACGTATCGAATATTTGATCAGAATAAATATGCGAAAAAAACATTTTAATTTTTTATTACGTATTCAACGGAGCCGGCTCTGGAATGTTCTGGATCCAGTAATTAATCGATTCCCGTGACTTTTTAGGATTATTTTATACAAAGGGTAAAAACGGGACCCTATTACTGAGACTCCGCTGGCCGTCTGTCTGTCTGTCTCCAGGCTGTATATCTCACTTGGTCGGTTTTATCAGTTTTCGCACCGACGGCGACGGCATAGCAGTAGGTACACTAGATCCAGTAATTATTAATCTATTCTAGCGGCAATTTAAATGACTTAGTACAGTTCTGCGAACAGTAGACCTCGCGAACATCACGTGAACACAATCACAGTTTACCTAGTAAGTATAGTTCGAGTGCCTATTAGGTAAACTTTACTACCCTTTTTAGGGTTCTGTAGCCAAATGGCAAAAAACGGAACCCGGAAACGGAATCTATCTATAAAAGATTCGTCATGTCCGTCTGTCTGTCTGTCTGTCTGTCTGTCTGTCTGTCTGTCTGTCTGTCTGTCTGTCTGTCTGTCTGTCTGTCTGTCTGTCTGTCTGTCTGTCTGTCTGTCTGTCTGTCTGTCTGTCTGTCTGTCTGTCTGTCTGTCTGTCTGTCTGTCTGTCTGTCTGTCTGTCTGTCTGTCTGTCTGTCTGTCTGTCTGTCTGTCTGTCTGTCTGTCTGTCTGTCTGTCTGTCTGTCTGTCTGTCTGTCTGTCTGTCTGTCTGTCTGTCTGTCTGTCTGTCTGTCTGTCTGTCTGTCTGTCTGTCTGTCTGTCTGTCTGTCTGTCTGTCTGTCTGTCTGTCTGTCTGTCTGTCTGTCTGTCTGTCTGTCTGTCTGTCTGTCTGTCTGTCTGTCTGTCTGTCTGTCTGTCTGTCTGTCTGTCTGTCTGTCTGTCTGTCTGTCTGTCTGTCTGTCTGTCTGTCTGTCTGTCTGTCTGTCTGTCTGTCTGTCTGTCTGTCTGTCTGTCTGTCTGTCTGTCTGTCTGTCTGTCTGTCTGTCTGTCTGTCTGTCTGTCTGTCTGTCTGTCTGTCTGTCTGTCTGTCTGTCTGTCTGTCTGTCTGTCTGTCTGTCTGTCTGTCTGTCTGTCTGTCTGTCTGTCTGTCTGTCTGTCTGTCTGTCTGTCTGTCTGTCTGTCTGTCTGTCTGTCTGTCTGTCTGTCTGTCTGTCTGTCTGTCTGTCTGTCTGTCTGTCTGTCTGTCTGTCTGTCTGTCTGTCTGTCTGTCTGTCTATCTGTCTATCTGTCTATCTGTCTATCTGTCTATCTGTCTATCTGTCTATCTGTCTGTCTGTCTGTATGTCTGTCTGTCCGTCCGTCCGTCCGTATTAATAAACATGGAGTAAGATCGGAATAATTTTACCAACTTTTGTTTCTGTCTGTCAACTTTGAAAGTTCTTGTCACGGAAAAATACAAAACTTGTTCTCACTACATCGACCTTACTCCACGTTTATTAATAAGGCTAGCTGAGTTGTTGGGTAAACGATGTATAAATGCATCTAATTTTCTGGCAGGTAGGTACCAAATTCCATTTTAGAATTCAAGGTGAATAATACTGCCATAATATTAGAATCGATTTAAACCTCTAAAACTGATTTATCTCATAGATCTAAGATCAGTTTACGCCCTTGGTGGGAAAAATACCCCACCCATCGAAAATCCCCCACGACAAAAAAATCTATAACCTCGATTTACCTACTTATTGAGGAAGTTTCATGATTATCGAAGAATCAACATACTGACGCACGAAAGACAATTTTGCCAGACTTGAAGCATGAGAAACCAGTTAAGTCCACGACCTATAGCGACTCGTTTCCGCACCTTAAATAAGCAGGTTGATTTTGAAACATATTAACAATATGTCACATAGGCACCAAAAATCAATATTTCGCAAACGCTCCAAAACTATTGCCATTTAAGTCCACGACCTATAGCGACTCGTTTCCGCACCTTATGTCTTCAAAATAAGCAGGTTGATTTTTGAACATATCCGTAACAATATGTCCCATAGGAACCAAAAATCAATATTTCCCAAACGCTCCAAAACTTTTGCCATTTAAGTACATGAACTATAGCGACTCGTTTCCGCACCTTAAGTCTTCAAAATAAGCAGGTTGATTTATGAACATATCTGTAACAATATGTCCCATAAATGGTTTAGTTTGAGACCCTTCGCTCCCTACGGTCGCTCTCTCAATTATTCGGACCGGCACTGGAATATCCAGTGTATCTAGTTTGTAATTATTCGTTCCAGTGGTGTTTTTCATTTTTCGAACCGGCACCGAAATGCGCTTAATCCAGTAATTGATTGATTACAATGTCTAATTACATTATTCGGACCAAGAGCCCTATTTTTGAATCGCTCGTGCCACTTCGAGTGATTTAAATAGCTCGATTTCTGTTGATTTTCGTTGGCACGAGCGATTCGAAAATAAGGCTCCAGCACCGGCATGCAATGCCGGTTTAAAAGCAAAATCTGTCGACGCTGATGATGTTCATTTACTACGTGTTGTAAGTGTAATCAACGCATGCCTATTTCCAAAGGCTGAAGATTTATATTAAAAGACTTGTAAAAAAATAATTCATACAGTACACCATCATAATTCACTAAAATAACTAAAATTCAAAATCCAAAAATGGGTCCTTAGGTATGGTACCCAAAAGGCTGGCTGCATTACCTCTTTTTATAGCAATAGTAAGTAATCAAAGCACCAAAGTAGCAGGCAGCCTTGGGCTTGGCAAGTGTGAGGTTCATCATCATCATCATCATTTCAGCTGTAAGAAGTCTACTGCTGGACATAAACCTCCAGTGTTCATAGATCTCTAGTGCTTCGGTCATAAGCGTCCTGCATCCACCGTGAACCCGCGGACGGCAGTGTTAGGTTATAATATAACCTCACACTGCCGTGAGGCCGCGAAAGCGTGGAAGCATGGATTGTTAAAAGTCTACAAAGTCACATTTGCCACCACATACTGGGTACTGAGATAAAAAACCAAGCAGGGCGTAGTCGTAGCGATAGCCATAGCAAAGATGATTATAGGAAGTTATCAGGGGGAAACTGAAGGTTTCTAACCCTTCTATTCCCTAGGCTTCCCTCTTTCGAAATGCCATCTTGGCCAGTTGGCTACACCTAAACTTTTACTCTAATAAGTTAGATTAGGATATTTATAGCGGCATCGTCTCAGTATCATAATTTATCGTGTGGTGAAATCTGATCTAATTAATTGAATATGTAGAAATAATAGCAAGGCTAGACAGTATCTAATTTATATTTATTTAATTAAAACTTATAACAACGGTAATGTCGCACGTAACTAGTAGAACCGAGAGTGTGCTACATATATAGGTAGGTATAGATACTGATGTTCATAGCGTGACACTTTGCTCCGTAGTATCTATTAGGCGTCCATATTTACAACATCCTCTCCTGGACGCAAACGCTTCAAGCTTAAACCCATCGATGTGATGAATTCTTCAAACTTCGGTCGATGTAGCCCCTTCGTTAAAGCATCGGCAACCATGTCTTGAGTACATCTATATTTTACTGCAACTTGATTGGTAGCGATCTTTTCACGTACAAAGTGGTAGCGGACATCAATATGTTTGCTGCGTGGGTGATACATGGTGTTACCTGAAAGACTAATCGCACTCTGATTATCGCAATAAAGTGTAATGGGTATACCTTTGAGTTTAGGCAGAAACTCTTCTTGAAGTTGTTTCAACCAGAGCGCTTCTTGTACTGCTGAGGTTAATGACATATATTCAGCCTCTGTGCTGGATAATGCTATGGTCTGCTGTTTTTTTGAATTCCAGCTAATTGCTGCCCCCTGAAATAAAAATATGTAGCCTGTGCAAGATCTACGGTCTTCTACATCATTTGCCCAATCAGCATCACAATAGCCATAAATATTCTCAGCTATGTTTTTCTTGTATGTAAGTTTCATGTTGATTGTTCCTTTCAAGTACCTTAAAACTCGTTTAACGGCAGCCCAGTGTTCACTGGTAGGTTGATTATTGTATCTACTCAATGAATTGACTGTGTAAGTTATGTCTGGTCTCGTTCCTTGTGACAAGTATAGTAGACAACCAATAATTTCCTGATATGGGATATTTTTTATAACATCATTTTGATTTTCAGCCTTTTTTAACTTCACATTTGCATCGCTAGGTGTCCATACTGGCTTACAGTCGTTCATTCCAAAACGGTTGAGTATCATTTCTATGTAAAGTGATTGATCTATAGAAATCGTATTCTCAGATTTATTTTGTGAAATTCTCAGTCCAATGCAATGCTTCACTATGCCCATATCTTTCATATAGAATTTTTCCTGTATTTTTTCTTTTATCATCCGAGATGTCTCGTCATTATTAAAGAAATACAAGAGATCATCGACATACACTGCTATGAAAAATATATCCTTTTCATTTATTATTCGATAATATATACAGGGATCAACTTTGGAACGAGTCATACCAATCTCTATCAGTGCAGTATTTAATTTTTTGTTCCACTGTCTGCTGGCTTGTTTCAATCCATATATGGACTTGTTTAATCTACATACTTTCTCTCCTTCTTCATAGCCAGGTGGTAGAGACATGTAAATTTCTTCGTCTATTTCTCCCTGCAGGAAAGCGGTAACTGCATCTGTTTGGTGTATTTGAAGGTCATATTTTACAGCGAGGGCAATTAAATATCTTATTGAACAGTGACGGACCACAGGCGCATATATTTCGTGGTAATCAATGCCCTTGATCTGTTTATATCCTTTTATAACAAGTCTGGCTTTATAACGTGTTATTAATCCATTCTCATCGGTCTTTGTTTTATAAACCCATTTACATGGTATTACTACTTTTCCTTCTGGTTTGTTAACAGGTGTCCAAGTAGTATTTTTTAACAATGACGAGACATCTCGGATGATAAAAGAATATTTTCCCATAACCTGGGCCCATAACCTGTAGAAATAATAGCAAGGCTAGACAGTATCTAATTTATATTTATTTAATTAAAACTTATAACAACGGTAATGTCGCACGTAACTAGTAGAACCGAGAGAGTGCTACATATATAGGTAGGTATAGATACTGATGTTCATAGCGTGACACTTTGCTCCGTAGTGTCTATTAGGCGTCCATATTTACAACAGAATAGAATTTATAGTATTATATTACTATCCGTAATCGGCATTTTTTTTAGTTTAAATTTAATATTTTAAGTTTTGTTTTTGTACAACTATGTGTGTGTAACTTTAGAACAAATAAACTTTTTTCTATTCTATTCTATTTTAAAATCTTAGTTGAGGATATCAATTGTAAACCATCTGACAAAATAAAAACTCAAAAATTATGATGAAGATGCCAACAATACCGAAAGGATAATTGTTTTAAAAATTTAATGAAATAATGATTCTTAAAGAAATTGAATTCTTTAGTAGAAACTTCATTGTTTCACTCATTATCTTAGACAGCAGTTTGTATAATCCAGTTGGTGTAACTAGAAACCCTTGTGCTAACTCCAGGGAAAACAGCATCAGCGCAACCTTGACCCCAAGAGATGACTCCAACTAGAATATCCTGGTAGTACAACGGTCCACCAGAGTCTCCTTGGCAGGCGTCCTTGCCTCCAACATCCAGGATTCCAGCGCAGATCATGTTTTCAGTGACAATTCTTGGCCTGGAGAGGCTTGCATAGCGCTGAGCACAGATGGCGCGGTTAATTGTGTTGATGGTAACGTCACGGAGTACTGCTGATGCTAAACCTCCTTGCTGGAAAAATACGCATTCATTAATTATTATTGGATTGATTGGTGTTCTTAATTTCATTAGGAAGATTCCTTGTTTTATAGACATGTTAATTAGGTAAGTTAAAATTGGAATAATTGTTGTAATGTTTTATGATGACTCTTGTATATTGTGAATCCCAGTACTAACTATTTATATTTTTAAGATTTTTTATTATAAATTGTTTACTTCTTTTGGAACAGTTGTCTCATGAATAGTGATTTCAGTTTTCTAAATCCATTGTCGCGTTAGGCTAATATTACGAGCCATATCGACATATATGAACGATTGTGCAATTTTCTAAGAGTTTTTAATTTTGGGTTCCGTACCAAAAGGGTAAAAACGGGGTCCCGTTTTTACCGTTTTGGTATGGAACCCGAAAATTTTACTGAGACTCCGCTGTCTGTCTGTCTGTTCGTCCGTCTGTCATGTATCTCATCTCAAGTTGTATCTCATGAACCGTAAGGGCGCTCGCCCACGGCGACTTTTTGTAGCGATGCAGTCGCGCGTTTAGCATACGCGCGACTAACGCGTGGTAGTCGCATTTGTAACGCGCTACAGTAGCGATGCTAACGCACTACCAACGCGCTACTGCATCGCGACTAAATCGATGCAAACGCACGACCGTGTTGGACGACATCGGGGAAAAAACGGACTGAATTACGCTTGCATCGCGACTGAAGCGCGATAGTATCGCGTTTGCATCGCTACTGAATCTGAGCGCCCCGTGGGCGAGGGCACACACCTAGCGACCGCTTCGAGACTGTATCGATGCAGAATCGCGTTAGTATCGCTACAAAAAGTCGCCGTGGGCGAGCGACCTAATAGCTAGACAGTTGAAATTTTCACAGATGATGTATTTCTGTTGTCGGTATAAACAAATATTAAAAACAAAATAAATTAAATTTTTAAGGGAGGCTCGCATACAATGAACGTAATTTTGTTGGATGCTACGGAACCCATCCTGCGTGAGTCAGACCCGGACTCGGTCAGTTTACACGTGTGCCATGAACATTTATTCACCAAATATTTTGTAGTAAATTGACTATGTTGAACTTTTAATTAGTTTTAATATACTTACAGAAGTAGTACCCCATCCAACGTGTACAACAGCTACGTTATCCGGCATTGCATGCCCTTGGTTGACAATAGGAATTGGCTGAATACTATTACTGTATACGAAGTTGGAGCTTGTAAAGACCACAGTAATGTCACCATCTAGGGTCGATCCGCTGTAGCTAGGGTGGTTGTCACGACGCGAGAGGGAGACGACTGTGCCACCATTGCTTCGGGTCGTTGTTCCAGCGCGGATACGACGGGAGCTTATGCTGAAGAGTCTGGAGATATGGGAACGAGTGAGATATTATGTTCAAAGAAAAATCCATGCGACGAGCTCAATCTATACTATACTATGACAAAGGAAGAGAGGACAATAGGTCACTTAGAAGAAGCAATGCGAATAACACAAGATTTTTTAGCTACTGCATAGCTTTTTTCGCGGGCCTTGAGCTTTGATTTAACAAATTTCGTAACGAAAAAACCTAACACCGCCCACCGTTAGGCAACGTGGTACAAGACAAAAAAATAAAATTATGATTGCATAAGTTATATTTTATTTTATATTTTTTATTTTTTAATATATTCGATTTTTAGAAATAAGCCGAGCTACATCGTAGTCGAAATTTTTTCAAATAATAATCGGCCGAGCGTCAGCTCGGTCTATTAGGTATTTTTAAAAATTTTTTTTAGAAACAAGCCGAGCTACTTGATAGGCGGAGTTTTTTAAAAATAATAATCGGCCAAGCGTTAGCTCGGTCGATTATTATTTTTCTTTTAATTAAAATGCTATGCAATCTTTAGTGTTAACCCAACCGAGAGTAATGTTTTTAAAACTATGTTTCTCCAGCTACCTATTCCTAATGTTTGTTCTCTTCCATGTTTGGTATAGGTTAAGTAAGAATGCATTAAAGTACGTACAGTCCAGCAAAGCAATGTGCTGCCGATATCACATGTCTCGGGGTTACGATGGTGCCAGCGCATGACTGGCTCCACAGGATCCCAGTTCTGAACTCCACCTGAACTATTGAGGGGTAGTTTTGGATGTTAGTCGGATTTCCACCCACTATGCGATTTGGGGCCCCCTGCACGCTGCAGGCTGCAACTGTAAAATTAAAAAGAGTATTAATGACCCAGCGAGCGGAGCGTCTCTGCTTCAAATCTGGCTAAATTTGCTTTCGTCTGCTTAGATAAAAATAAAAATAGTAGATACGGTATATTCTAACATTGCATATTGCAAAATGAACTAGAAACACCTACATGCATTTTCATAAAATTATTGTTTAAAAAAAAAATTCAAAGACAATTTAAAATGAATTGAATTGAATTGAATTTGAATTTTTGAATTGTCTTTGTTTGATGATTTATAATTCATATCAGGCATTTGTAAATAAGCAAAAAGGCATTCTTATGGATTTCAAAAAGATAATCGCAGTGAGACAGCACGTGCTCACGCGGCAACGGTTCGACATACGACTGAGGCTAGTGCGTCAGCTAGACGCAGTTTTACCGTCTCATTTTCCGAGACTAGGTAACGTATCTGCTTTCGTCTGTCAACATGTATGTTCTTAATGTATGTTTGTTTCTTGTCGTCTACAGGTCGTATTGTTCAACCGATTTTGATGAGACTTTGTCGAAGGCCTCTAAGCTATACAGGTTCAATGAGCTTACTTTTATTATCGTATGGGTTTTTTTATCAGTAGGATATATCTCCTACAAAGGGAGTTCCTTTATTATCCCCTCACTATCAGATCCTAGGTGAATTGTTTTTTAGTCTTGTAAAAATTTGGTTAAGATCTGATAAGGATCTTCAAAGTAATGAGATTCTAAATACAGTAAATTGCTAACATATCAGCCTAACTTATCTACCTATAGTTTAGGCCCTTTATCTATAAAGACATCATTGTTGGTTCTCCTGGAACCACCATTTCGTCACAACACAAACTTTTCACTTGTAAATAAACTGCTTTTTTAAAGGTAGTAAAATATAAAATCCTTTCAATAAAGTGCTTGCGAGGTCAACTGTTCGCAGAACTACTGGTTTTTAAACATTTTCTGCATCATAGTCTATGGACGTTTAGTGTTAGACTAAGGCATTCATTAACGATCTCATTTGATCTGGGGTAACCCTATTCTATACCGGGGATACACGGACATCCGATCATTAGCTGAAGCATAATTTATTGCTCTTAGAGCATCATTCAGCGGCAAGCATCGCAAAATTTACTTAAATGGTGGGATTCTAACAATTTAATTCGTATTTTAATCCATCTTTTTTAAAGGTGTGCGAGTAATTTCTCGAACAGTTTGACTTTGGAACTGGTGAAGCTCGTCCGTCAGAGACGAGTTTGAAATGGATCACTATCAGGTTAATTTCTAATAGAGACTCCAGTTCAATGTAGGTCAACTTCGAAGTTTAATTATTGCGATATCACATAACTTTAAAACTACAAATAAAACTTTAATAATATTATACATTTAAATTACAACGTACCTGCGATAAACAATAGTAGTTTGGGAATCATCATTTACTTCTCTCTTGCCAGTGTCTACTAGTTAGGAACTCCAAATCAGTTGCATTTATAAACTAATTTCTTATCAACTTAATATAAAAAATAATTAGAAATCTATAATCTTTTTATCAGTTTTAATCGCAAAAAAATAAAAAAAAGGTAGGTAATTACTTACTTACCGCGGGGTTTGGGAGCGGACATGTGAAGTATTTTTTATACCATTCCCACTCTTAAAAGCTTATTTTATTCACGCAAAACAGTGTATAAAAAGGCCTTTTACTCACGCTGTTTGAATTTTGAATTTAGAACACAATTTACTCGTCGTCCATCTAAATGCATACACAACCTTCTTGCGCCAAAAAAAAAACTTGATACAAACTCCTTGCGCTAAGAATACTCGACGTATAAATTCTTTTTAGGGTTCCGTACCCAAAGGATAAAAACGGAACACTTTTACTGAGACTTAACTGTCTGTCTGTCCGTCTGTCACCAGGCTATATATTTCATAAACTGTGATAGCTAGACAGTTGAAATTTTCACAGTAGATGTATTTATTTAGCCGCTATAACAACAAATAGATAATAAAATCATTTAAGGACTATTAAAAAAACGTGATTTTGACATAAAAACGCAACGATACCGCGATGTATTTCTATCACTTTTTACCATCTAGTGATAAAGTGAGATTGGCGCCAGTGGTAAAATAAATTTTAACGTTCGCGTTGCGTTCACGGTTTGGTTGGTCCAGTGTTCATTTCAGGGTTCCGTACCCTATTGTGCTAGTGGTACGGAAACCGTCGTATGCGACGCGAGTCCGACTCGCACTTGACCGGTTATTTTTCTCGTAGTCATGGTATAAAGTATAGTATGCAACTCTTGAATAAAGTACGGATTTACATTGAGGGCCATGAATCACTGCCGTCGTTCAGGATTGTAACACTTGAATCCCTCGCTACGCTCGTGATTCAATAATCATGAATCACTCCCTACGGTCGTGGTTCAGTCGTTAAAATCCTTCACTTGCTCGTGATTCATCAATGGCCCTCGCTTTAAATCCGTCTTTTATTCACTAGTTGAAAATTAGGTAGAAAATTAATTTTCTACCTAATTTTTACCACTTGAATAGCCAGTGTCAAAATAATAAGAGTCAGTTAATTGCTCTTATTATTGTTGGTGTTAAGAAATCCGAAAAATAACAAAAGCAACGCGATTGAAACTGAAAAACGAGTTTAATTTGATCCTTATTTTTATTATGTGCTTTATTCCAATGGATTGTTAGAAATCCATAATACTCACACTTACCGCCACATTCTCACTGAAAACCTTTCAATAGACCTAAGAACCAAGTAGGACTTAGTCACAGCTATATTATGATGATTACATGAAGTTATCAGAAGGAAACTGAAGGTCTTTATAACTTCCCTATTTTGGAATGCCATCTAGGACAGTTGCCTACACCTAACTTTTACTCTAATAAGTTACATTAGCATTGTTACAGAGGCATCATCTCAGTATTAGAAATTTATCGTGTGGTGCAATCGGGTCTATTTATGTATCCATAATTTTAGCATTTAAAATACTTAATTAAATAGTCAATTGTAAACTATTCGACAAAAATGTGGCATCTTAGTGAAGATGCCGACAATAACCAAAGGATTATAGTTTTAAAATTTTAATAAAAATAAAGATTCTTAAAGAAATTAAATTAAATTAAATTTTTCGGTTTTAATCTTTTTTAATCGCTTTTTTTTGATAAATCACACCTCAGTCAATCCTGAACAGGGAACCTGTAAAGGGCTCGAAACGTTGAGCGTTGAAACAGCATAAAAGTAATAAACACCACGCGATTATAACCGAAAAATGTCTTTAATTTCAATACAACATCGCGAAAATAGAAGAAAAATCTATGAAGTTGAAATCTTTAATTGAAATATTTTGTTTCACACAACATTATCTTAGACAGCAGTTTGTACGATCCAGTCGGTGTAACTAGAAACCCTTGTGCTAACTCCAGGGAAATCGGCATGAGCGCAACCTTGACTCCAAGAGACGACTCCAACTAGAATATCCTGGAAGTACAGCGGTCCACCATTGTCTCCATGGCAGGCGGCCCTGTCTCCAACATCCAGGATTCCAGCGCAGATCATGTTTTCAGTGACAATTCTTGGTATGAAGAGGCTTGCATAGCGTTGAGCACAGAGGGCGCGGTTAATTGTGTAGATGGTAACGTCACGGAGTATTTTTGATGAAAAACCTCCGTCCTGGAAAAAATATGCATTCATTGTTAATGGATCTTCTTTTATGGAGTGGCTACACCAACGTTCAATGACCATTATCGTGATAATTAACGGCATTTCCCAATAGCGTGATTGATAACGCAATTGGATAGCGCTAGCGAATTTAATATGTGTAAAAGAATAAGACGCGATTATCCGAAATTTTAGAGGGTTTCGTACGCGAGTCTCACTCGCACTTGGCCGGTTTTTACTACACGTGTGCCACGAATTTTTCAAATTTTTCTTAAATATAACTAAGTAAATTGAGTAAATTGCTATTAGAATATTTAATAATTTACCACTAGAAATAAAAAAGGCAACTTATTCCGCAATAGACTAAGAAAATCGGTTGATCTCAAAGGCTTTCTACAGTGTCAAAGAATATTTAGATTTAGATGTTTACTTTACATAATATTAAATTGTTGACTCTAATTATGTTAATAATTAATAATTGTTAATTTTTATTTAGAAGTTATGCTTAGATTAAGTTACTATAATATTGTTTTCACCTCACAACCTCGGAAAGGATCGTTTTGCACGCTGATTTCTGCGTGCAAAACCGCATTTTACGCCCTAGCGTGGAAAGAGATTTTAAAATTCGAATCTGTCTTCTCGATACTTTTATATAGAGCAAGTCCTTTGAAAATGCGCTAACCGGAACCTCATTTCTTTTTTTTTGTTCATGGCATCGAACCACGAAGTATTGTTGCACATTGCCAATGTAGTATTTATTGTTTATTATCATTAGTATCAAGCAGGTTTTTTCATGAATTATTCAATTAAGAGATTGTTTGCTTATTTTTATTATTTACGGTACAATAAGCGGTATATAATGCCGAATTGAGTTTTCTACCGGAAAAATGCACCTAGCGTTTTCCTCGCTGTAGTGAGGTGAAAAATTGTGTGTTTTACTCGGCAGCAAAGTTTTTTGCATCTCGTACCTTTGAAACCTTTGCGACGCTCAGCATTCTATATTTGAACCACTCACTTGCGCTCGTGGTTCAATCCTAGAATGCTTCGCTAGCTCAAGTTTCAATACAAGTACTCGCTGCAAAAACCAACTTTGCAGCCTTGCATATCAAATAACTAATGTCCGGGATGGACAAACTGTTGATACTTATATATGTTACAGTCAAAACTCATAACCAGTCAAAACCACTTTTGACTGCAAAAAATAGGCAAAAGTGGTTTTGACCGATGCCCTTAGTTAAAAACGTTTTTGACTGATTTTCGCAGTCAAAAGTGGTTTCAACTAAGGGCTTCGGTCAAAACCACATTTAACTGCAGAAAAACAGTCAAAAGTGGTTTTGACTGATTTAAAATTTAGAGTGTCAGTCAAAACTCATTGAAAGTTGAGGTGGCTAGTGAAAATTACAGGAAAATCATCAAAATGGTGTTAAGAAACAATTTTAAAGTTTACGTGGTTTGAAATTCCATGATTCCAGGTCTAATGATAGTTTTAGAGACCTGCCCCTTCAGTTTAACCGGCATTTTAGGGTCACAGATGACACCAGTTACCTCTCGTCACTTAGCCCAAGCTGCCGAAATGAGGGTCTTGACGCCGCAATCGATGTCGCCGGACGCATGAAGCACAGATCCCAAGTACTTAAACTGGTCTGTCCGCTCGACCATGCGACCGTCTACGCAGACAGGTGTGGGATCTGTGGTATTGCTAGCCAAGTATTCGGTCTTAGCTACGTTGACTTGCAAACCGCCGCCGTTCTCAAGCGACTCTTTCCACGCATTCACACGTCTTCCAAGCCGTCCCTTATCCGAATCCGCTAGCGCAATATCATCAGCATACATGAGCATTTACGGAGGCTGCTTGTGTGCGTTTCGGATGATTACGGACAGTGCGTCCAGTATTACGCTAAACAGGAACGGACTGAGGACGGATCCTTGGTGGACTCCGACTGTAATGGGGAAAGACTTAGTGTCACTAACAGCAGTTCGCACCATAGAATCGGAATTTCGGTACATGGCTCTGTTGGTTTCAATATAAGTTTCTGGTACCCCTTTGGACCGCAGCGTCTACCAGATCATCACGCGAGGGACACAGTCGAAGGCCTTCTGCAAGTCCAGGAACAGAAAATGCAGAGGCGTATTCTTCGTTCTGTATTTCTCCATAACGATCCTTAGGGCGAAAACAGGGTCTATGATACCATGACCGGAACCATACTGGCACTCCGAGACAGTGCACTCCTACCGGATCCGAGAGTCAACTATACGCTCGTAGAGCTTCATGGTGTTCGACCTGACCTTTATACCATGATAACTTCCACACTCCTGCACAGATCCTTTGCCCTTGAACACTGGAGTAATGACACTTAGCCTTCATTGGGCAGGGATCCTGCCAGTCTAGAGTATGCGGTTAAAAAGGTTGGTTAAGATGCCCACACCACAAGAACCCATCGCTTTCCACTGTGGCAATCTTCTATCAAACCTACATTCCATAGTAATACTATTCCATAATTTCTTTCAAAGCCAGAATTATAATTAATTTCTGGCTCTGAAAGAAATTTCGAGCTCGTATTTTTGAGTATTTGCAATTCACAGGTCACGTACAATGCCGATAGAATTTCAAAGTACGTAAACTTTAAACTTTAAAATTGTTTCATAACACTATTTTGATGATTTTCCTGTAATTTTCACTAGCCACCTCAACTTTTAATGAGTTTTGACTGACAATCTAAATTTTAAATCAGTCAAAACCACTTTTAACTGTTTTTCTGCAGTTAAAAGTGGTTTTGACCGATGCCCTTAGTTAAAACCACTTTTGACTGCGAATATCAGTCAAAAACGTTTTTAACTAAGGGCATCGGTCAAAACCACTTTTGCCTATTTTTTGCAGTCAAAAGTGGTTTTGACTGGTTATGAGTTTTGACTGTAACATATATAACACACTAGCAGATTCCCGCGGTTTACCCGCGTAAGTCCCGATCCCGTGGGAATATCGGGATCAAAAGTAGCCTATGTTACTCAGGGTGAATGTAGCTTTCTAATGGTGAAAGAATTTTTGAAATCGGTCCAGTAGTTTCGGAGATTACCCCCCATATACATACATACATACATACATACATACATACATACATACATACATATTACCAACGTTACCTCTTTATAATATTATAGATTATATTATATTATATATATATATAGATTTCCATGTCACCTTAATGTACACAGTTATTCAATAAATATTCTTGATTCTTGATTCTTGACTATGACTTTCAATTAGATTTACTATTATACTTACAGCAATAATACCCCATCCTGCGTGCACAACAGCTGCGTTATCCGGAATTGCAAACCCTTGGTTGACAATAGGACTTTGCTGGATACTAGGACTGTATACAATGTTGGAGCTTGTGAAGACCACGGAAATGTCGTGTTCGTAGGTAAATAAATTGTAGCTAGGATGGTTGACACGACGCTCGAGGGAAATGATTGTGCCACCGCTTTGGCGGTTGGTTGTGCCAGCTCGGATACGACGGGAGTTTATGTCGAAGAATCTGCAGAAATAGGATCGGGTGAGATATTACTTTCAAAGGAAAATCCATGCCCAATCTATACTGTGACGAGCTCAATCTATACTATTCACTCTTCACATATATACTATCGCGCGGAACTGTTGACATTGTGTCTGGTCTGGAGATTCCGTTGGGTATGGTCATGGGTGAGCTCCATGATTGGTTAAGGGTGAATGGTCTTAAACTAAACCTGTCTAAGACCCTCTTTATTCGATTCGAAAATACTTGTAACAAAGAAATAAAGGACAAAAAGGTCACTTAGAAGAACCAATGCAAATGGGACAAGGTTTTTTAGTTTTTACCTCATTGCCGAGGGAGGGTTATTTGAATTTATTTCTGTCTTTCGGTCTGTCTGTTTCTTTGTTTCTCCAGCTACCTTCTTTAAAATGTTCCTAATGTGCCTACCTACACCAAACATGTGATAGAACAAATTCTATCACATGTTTGGTGTAGGTAGGTAAGAATTAAAGTACGTACAGTCTAGTGAAGCAATGTGCTGCCGATATCACATGTCTCGGGGTTATGATGGTGCCAGCGCATGACTGGCCCCATGCGATCTCGCTTCCGAACTCCACCTGAACTATTGAGGGGTAGTTTTGGATGGTAGTCTGATTTCCACCCACTATGCGACTTGGTGCCCCCTGCACGCTGCAGGCTGCAACTATAAAATGCAGAAGAGCATTATTGACCCAGCGAGCGAAGCGTCTCTGCTTCAATTCTGTCAAGTCAAGTCAAATTTGCTTTCGTCTGTAACATGTAATGTACTTATGTATGTTGGTTTCTTTCTTGTCATCTACAGGTCATATTTCAATAATTGACCAATTTCGATGATTCAATTATTACGAGATACAGGTTCTATGGCCTTACATATTTTTACTGTCGTAAGAGATTTTTGATTGGTGGGGTAATTCTCCCAGTCTTGTAAAAATCTGGTGAGGATCTTTAAAGTGATGAGCAGTGATGAGCTTCTAATGCAGTCAATTGCTAACATTAACAGCTTCCACTTGTAAATTAGGCCCTATATCTATAAAGACAACATTGTTGATCCTCCTGGAACCACTGTTTCGTCACTGACTCCTTGTAAATATGCTGCTTTTTAAAGTTGGTATAACATCTATGTAGTTCCTTCCAATAAAGTGCTTGCTATTGTTTGCAGAACTACTAGAAATAAAAACTTTGCTGCATCATAGCCTGTGGACGGCTACAGTTGGACTAAAGTTTCCCTCAAGGATCTCCACAAATTGGTATAGTGCTATCCGCTTTTAATGACTTCATGCGATCCTCGCCAGATCGCCGGTCAACGTTGTAGGAGACTTCCGCAGCATCTTTTACCAGTCGAAAAGCTAAGCTTTCTTGTCTCAGCGTCTGTGTAGGTAATTTAAAGTTACCAAGATGTGTCCATCCAAGGTTAAGAGGGTGTGAATTTGTCCAATATTTCGTCAGAGATGCAACGTGGACCATCGTACATCGCTCAGATGAGAACGAATGGAATACCGTTTTCTATACATTTTTCAGTCGATAGACTTTCGATTGCATGCAGTTCGGTTGCAAGTTATAGTTTCATTTCGAGGATATTTTTTACAAATGCAATCATGTTTAAATGACATTTCAGAAAATAATAAACCAGAAACAACTTCACCACAGGCGATTCTTCAGGCTTTGTCGCTCGGATTTGTACTTTGATGCAAATTTATCATTTCAGATTCAATCTCAGTAGATGAAACTCCGATCGTATTAATAAATCGCTCTCAATATCGATCTTGTGTGCGTATCAATTGAGTGACTTTTGGGATGTGGTCACCATCTTAAGTTGGGCGTTAAAGCTGATATCGCTCCTGAGATTCGAGAGTGATCTTGAATGAAAGTTAACGTTTTGTTCTTGCATTATGGTAGGTAGATTACTCATATTTTACTGTCAACTATTTTTTTAATGTAACTTAATTAAATCAATCTTTGCTTAGATGCTTAGAACAAAATGTAACTTAATCAAATCAATCTTTGCTTAGCTTAGCTTAGAATAATTTAGCTAGCTTAGCTTAGTTTAGCTAGCTTAGCTTAGTTTAGATAGCTTAGCTTACTTTAGCTAGCTTAGCTTAGTTTAGGTAGCTTAGCTTAGTTTAGGTAGCTTAGCTTAGTTTCGCTTAGCTTCACTTATCTAGCTCAACTAAGCTAAGCCAGCTAAACTAAGCTAAGCCAGCTAAACTAAGCAGGCCATAAAACTTCATCATAATGTAAATATTATCATAATAAAATAGATTTCTTCTAGTTTCTGAATTACAAACACACCGAAACAGCTACTTAAGTCACGTATGACCCACAATCAAATTTGAGTACACGAAACTGCATCTTGAGAGACATCTTGAGTGCTGAGTTTGATTTATTAATACGGTATGACTCAAGTGATATGTCACTCTGTAATCGCATCTTAAGATAAGTTTATTAATCAGCGCAACAACTCAAGAGCAAACTCAAGATTGATATCGATCTTAAGTTCGGTTTATTAATACGGGCCGATTACCTAGATGGTAGGTATTCAAACAACGACTACGTTTCTATTTTCAATCTCCCATCTAATTTAAAGGTGTGTTAGTAATTTTACAGATATCTGTATTATGACGATTGTAATATAAAACATGATAAAAAAAATAATTGAAAAAAAAAACCCCATGAATTTCTTGTGGTTTCTTCTCATCGGAGGGCGCGTTCCGAAACCTCAGTAAAATAAAATCTCGACGTTTCAAAACGTAAGTATGTGTGTATAATATACGTTCTAAATGAATAAATGAATTTTGAATTGACTTTGAATGTCTCGGACAGTTTGATTTTAGTTGGAACTGGTGAAACCTGTCCGTCAGAGACAAATTTGAAATAATAATAATAATAAATAATAAATAAATTGTGTCAACAAGACACGCGCCATCTAGCCCCGTGGTAAGCGACTAAGCTTGTGTTACGGTGACTAGACAACGGAAATGGATCACTATCAGGCGATTTTTCTCCTTCTAGTCTCTAATAGAGACTCTTGTTCTATTTAGGTTAACTTCGAAGTTTAATTATTTCGATGACACATACCTTTAAAACTACAAAAAAAACTTTAATAATATTATACATTTAAATCACAACGCACCTGCGATAAACAATAGTAGTTTGAAAATCATCCTTTACTTCTCTCTTGCAAGTGTCTACTAGTTAGGAACTCCAAAACGTTTGCATTTATAAACTAATTTCTTATCAACTTTACCTATAGAAAAATAATCAGAAATCTATAATCTTTTTATCGGTTTTAATCGAAAAATTAAAAAAGGTAGGTACTCACCGCACGGTTTGGGTGTTGAGATTTTTTATTTGTTATATGTTCTACCGAATTTTGGCAACTTTAATAATAATAGAGTCAGTAAAATTCTTCTTCTTATTTTTGGCGTTAAAAAATCCCAAAAATAATAAAATCAACGCGATTGGAACCGATAAAAAGGAGTTTAATCGAGGACGTCGTATTTGTTTGGTTCAATTTGTTTTTTTTTTTAATTTTATTCGTCTAAAAATACTTTATTAAAATCGGTCTATCTGTTTACATATATATGTACTTCATCATCATCATCATTTCAGCTGTAAGAAGTCCACTGCTGGACATAAGCCTTCCTCGTAGATCTCCAGATGCTTCGGTCATAAGCGGCCTGCATCCACCGTGAACACGCGGCCTTAACCAAGTCGTCCGTCCATCTGGTTGATGGACGTCCAACGCTGCGCTTTCCGATCCGCGGTCTCCATTTGAGAACTTTGATATATGTACTTATTTATTTATTATTAGTTGCGTCCCGCGGTTTCACCCGCGTACTCCCCGATCCCGTGGGAATATCGGGATCAAAAGTGACCTATGTTTTAGAAAGATAATTTGTGTGTGTGTGCGCTGTTTGTTATGAATAAACTTAAAAACTACTAGACCGATTTCACCATTAGAAAGCTACACTCACCCTGAGTAACATAAGCTACTTTTGATCTCGATATTCCCACGGGATCGGGACTTACGCGGGTGAAACCGCGGGACGCAGCTAGTTAAACATAACATATTAAATGTTTTCTCACATTCAATGTTTTCTCTATTTTTCTTGCGAGCAAAGAGTTCCTAGGTCTGCGATTTTTCTAGACTACCTATCTCTTTTCAAAAAGTCAAGTTATTTCAAATCAGAAACTGTCATATCAAAAAAAGGACATGTTCGTCGGCTAGGCGGGAACTAGCCGACAAAAATGTCCTGGCTGTTACAAATTATCGATCTCAACCCGAAAGAAAAAAAAAGAAATATCTGTTTCTGGAATTATTTAAGTACACTATAGAAAATTATGTATTTGTGTTCACATGATGCTCGCGAGGTCTGCTATTCGCAGAACTACTAGTCCGTATTATTTTAAGGAATCTATGAAACGGTGCGTTGCCTAATTAAGTTTTAATTTATATAGATTTAGGACATTCTCATAGTAATTAAATAAAGCAAACAAACATTAAACATTAAGGATTTACTTTAAAAAAATGAATGGTACAAATGACAAATCACTGAGTGAAAGCCACGATCCAGTTAGTATAACTGGACACCCTCGTGCTAATTCCTGGGAACTGGGCTTGAGCACAGCCTCGACCCCAAGAGACGATTCCAACCAAGATGTCCTGGTAGTACAGCGGTCCACCAGAGTCTCCTTGACACGCGTCTTTGCCTCCAACATCCAGGATACCAGCGCAAATCATATTTGCAGTGACAGTTCCACCTCCTACGCTGGCGTAGCGTTGTCTACAGAGTTCACGATTGACGGTATATATGGTGACGTCACGGAGTACTGGCGATGCCGGACCTCCTTGCTGAAAGTAAAATTGGCTTTAGAGAAACCTACTGGATCACTGACCTCCTATATATGAACAGGAGGTATCGTACTGAATTTTGTGCCTATTTGATCTGCGCCATGTTGCGCTGTTTTCTATTGAAAGTGATCCATGGAACTATTATTCCCATGGACGGTCACCATCACTTTCAATAGAAAACAGCGCAACATGGCGCAGATCAAATAGGCACAAAGATCTAATGTCTTTTTGTATGGTATAGCAATTCCAGCGTACTTGTATAGATAAAGTTCAGTGTACTGGATCTATAATATAAATGAGAGTTTTGGCTGGAAAGCGATGAGTAGATGTATTGCTGAATATTTTGTGATCATGTGTTTCATTTTCGTGAAACCTAATTGAAATGAGTGTAAATTGCTTAAGAGAAGAAGAACCTATATCTGTCATGACTATGCATCTACCTTTTGATTTTTTTCATTTTCTTTTTGTCATGCATAGTCATGCATGACAGATATAGGTTTTATGGCATAAACATATTTGCTCTAATGTCTTTATCTAGGGAGGAAAACGTCGACTACGTTTGTATGAAGAAAGAGAATGGAGACTGTCCTCCTAATTTTAGCCGCATACCACGATAGACGCAGGGCGGGATTCGAATCAAGAACGCATCTTTACTCAATCCGGGAGCACTGACTTGACCAAATAGTCTACCGGCGTCTATGAAAGCCCACTGCAGGCAGTGTTAAGAAGGTGGGTACTGTTACCATTTCCATTCAAACGTAATACCAAAATGAAATTATGAAAAATTTAGTTTTCTACCTATTATTCGGATTAAGATTTTATTTTTAAAGGGACACCAACACCAGGTTTTCCAAAATATTTATTCGAAATAAAATAAAACGGAGCTACATTTCGTTCATTTTTCCAGCGTAAATTACTGATTTACATCTCATTTAAATCTCATTTGTTTTATATTATTCCCAATAAAAAGTAATTTACGCTGTAAAAATGAACTAATTGTATCTCCGTTTTATTTCATTTCGAATGAATATTTTGGAAAACCTTGTGGTGGGAGCCCTGTAAAAATAAAATCTTAATCCGAATAATACCGATATTAGGGTAGAAAACCAAATTTTTCATAATTCTATTTTGGTATTATGTTTGTATGGAAATGGTAACACCCTCTTAAGCACTTAAAAAATAGAAGATAATATAATTATATGTTTAGGAGATAACTTTTTTGATACCTTAAGACAGAAGGTCCCTTAAATAGGGACTGAAGAAACTAACCGACTTGGTATTAAGTACATAGATCTCACAACTTCTTACGGTAGACGAACTGAGTTGCGAGACTTGCATGGTTTTTTAACTGACTTCAAAAAAGTAGGAGGTGCTCAAGTTGTCAGTATGTATAATATTTGTTTTATTTTTAATGTATGTTCACCGATAACTCGAAGACAGCTTGACCGATTAAGAAAATTCTTTTTTTTTAATGGAAAGGTGGGAGTTCCAAGGTGGTCTCATTAAAATTTGGTAAAGATCTGATGAGTCTCTACGGAATGATGGACAGAATAGTTCCTCAGAAAGTAGTAAATTACTTTGTGCTACTGGTTAGGGATTGATGAAGCACCTTCTCCTCAGAGAACTTCTCAATGATTAAAGTTATGGTTAAAATTTTGACAATTTCTAGTAGTAGTGTAGTACACTAAAGAGGATGAAATAAAAATATAATTAAAATAAATTAAAAACCGACTTAAAAAAACCTAACCTACATACAGTGCCACCGACTTATCTGTTATGTAATCTGAAGTCGGGCGTTTACAGGAAGGGTCCAGATTGAATTGTAGTTTGGCTGCCCGAAGTGGCACTGTATGTAGGTTAGGTTATTTTTTGTTTTTTTAAAGTCGGTTTTTATTTTTTTTACAAGCATGTTTTTGATGGAATAAATCTTATTAATTTGACTTACAGAAGTAGCGCCCCATCCTGCGTGCACAACCGACGTGTTATCCGCAAGCTCAATCCCTTGGGCAATAATAGGAGCTTGATTTACGCCAGCATTGAACTGCATGTTGTTTACTGTCTCTAAACAGGAAATGTCGGCATCAAATCCCTGTGAACCATAGCCTGGGTGGTTTAGATGACGTGTAAGTGTATAGATCATGCCGCCACTGTGGCGGTTGGTGGCGCCGGCGCGGATCCGACGATTCGCAATGTTTAAGTTCCTGGTAAAAAAAACAACACGTGAGAAATGGTGTTCAAGAATAAATGCATTTGCGAAAAAAAGCATTAAGAAAAAACCGACTTAAAAAAAACATAAAATAACTTCGCCTACGTACAGTGCCACCGACTTATCTGTTATGTAATCTGAAGTCGGGCAGCCAAACTACTTACAATCCTACTCAACCAACCCAATAAATCTGCCCGACTTCAGATTACATAACAGATAAGTCGGTGGCACTGTACGTAGGCGAAGTTATTTTATGTTTTTTTTAAGTCGGTTTTTTCTTAATGCTTTTTTTTTGAAGTCGGTTTTTAATTTTTTAAATTATTTTTTTATTTCATCCTTTTTAGTGTACTTTCAACTACCACTAAAATCATTAAAATTGTATCCATAACTTTTATCATTGAGGAGTTCTGTGATGAGAAGGTGGTTTCAGATGTGGAGATTCCGAAACCATATTCTTATTCATCGGTATCTATTCTTTATGGCCTTATTCTACTGGTGATAAAACATAAGAATTTTGAGGAGCAATCCCGTTCATCACTCCGAAGATCCTCATCAGATCCTCACCAAATTTTTATGGAACCATCTCGGAGCTCCCACCTTTCAGTTTTAAAAGGAATCATCTCAATCGGTCAAGCCGTATTCGAGTAATCGATGAACATCCCTAAAACATAGTAATTTTGAGGAGCAATCCCGTTCATCACTCCGAAGATCCTCATCAGATCCTCATCAAATTTTTATGGGACCATTTCGAAGCTCCCACCTTTCGATTAAAAAAAGAATCATCTTAATCGGTCAAGCCGTCTTCGAGTAATCGGTGAACATACATAAAAAAAAAAAAAAAAAAAAATATTATACATACAGACGAATTGAGAACCTCCTCCTTTTTTGAAGTCGGTTAAAAAGAGAAGCTTTGAGAGAAAGGGAATGAAATTGAATACGCACCCAGCAGTACAATGTGCAGCAGTTACCAGATGTCTCGCGGTAATAATGACGGCAGCGCATGACTGACCCCATCCATTCCAATTATTGAACTCCAACTGAACTGCTGAGGGGTAGTTTTCTATAACGGTTGGTTCTCCACCAACTATGCGGTCTGGTGCCCCCTGCACACTGCAGATTGCAGCTGTAAATTAACAAATAGTTTTTGAAACACGTTTGTTGTATGGGAGCCCCTTTTAAATTATTGTTTTATTTTGTTTTTAGTATTTGTTGTTGTAGCGGCAACCGAAATACATCTCCTGTGAAAATTTCAACCTTCTAGCTATTACGGTTCATGAGATACAGCCTGGTGACAGACGGACAGACGGACGGGCGGACGGACGGATAGACAGCGAAGTCTCAATAATAGGGTCCCGTTTTTACCCTTTGGGTACGGAACCCTAAAAAAGATATATTTTTTTAAGTGTTTCCTAAAACTTAAAAAACCGGCCAAGTGCGAGACTCACGCACGAAGAGTTCCGTACCAATAACACATTGGGTACGGACTACGGACCCTTAAATGAACAGCGGACCAACCAAATTGTGAACGCAATGCGAACATTACAATTTATTTAACCATTGGCGCCAGTCTTTCTCCAGACTCACCAGATAGCGCTAGTGGTTAAAATACATCCCGGCATCGTTGCGTTTTCATTTACTTAAATCACGTTTGTTGTATTCAATATTTGTTTTATTTTGTTTTTAGTATTTGTTGTTATTGTGGAAAATACATCTTCTGTGAAAACTGCAACTGTCTAGCTATTACGGTTCTTGAGATACAGCCTGGTAACAGACGGACAGACAGCGAAGTCTTAGGCCCGTATTAATAACCCGAACTCAATATCGATCTTGAGTGCGTATCAATTTAGCGACTCTTGAGATGCGGTCACCATCTTAAGTTATTCGTTAATTAATAGTTAAAACTCAAGCTCTACTCAACTGATATCGCTCTTGAGATTCGAGTGTGATCTTGAGAGCGACCTTGAATGAAAGTTAACGTTTTGTTGTTGCACTGTGGTAGGTAGTTTACTCATATTTTACTGTTTTATTTTTATTGTGAAATATTGTATTGTAACTTAATTAAATCAATCTTTGCTTAGCTAAGCATAGTTTAGCTAGCTTAGCTTAGTTTAGCTAGCTTAGCTTAGTTTAGCTAGTTTAGCTTAGCTTGGCATAGTTTAGCTAGCTTAGCTTAGTTTTGCTAGCTTAGCTTAGTTTAGCTTAGCTTGGCCAAGTTTAGCTAGCTTAGCTTAGTCTAGCTAGATTAGTAAGAAGCTAAGTTAAACTAAGCTAAGCTATTTAAAGTAAGCTAAGCTAACTAAACTAAGCTAAGCTAAGAGATTCGAGTGTGATCTTGAGAGCGACCTTGAATGAAAGTTAACGTTTTGTTGTTGCACTATGGTAGGTAGTTTACTCATATTTTACTGTTTTATTTTTATTGTGAAATATTGTATTGTAACTTAATTAAATCAATCTTTGCTTAGCTAAGCATAGTTTAGCTAGCTTAGCTTAGTTTAGTTTAGCTAGCTTAGCTTAGTTTGGCTAGCTTAGCTTAGTTTAGCTTAGCTTGGCATAGTTTAGCTAGCTTAGCTTAGTTTTGCTAGCTTAGCTTAGTACAGCTTAGCTTGGCCTAGTTTAGCTAGCTTAGCTTAGTCTAGCTAGATTAGTAAGAAGCTAAGTTAAACTAAGCTAAGCTATTTAAAGTAAGCTAAGCTAACTAAACTAAGCTAAGCTAGCTAAACTAAGCTAAGCTAAACTAGGTAAACCAAGCTAAGCTAGCTAAACTAAGCTAGCTAATTCGATAACCCCGTGGCCATATATTATTATCTTCATCATAATGCCCTAAAAATCAACTTATCAAATTATAATAAAAAAAAACTTAACTAAACAAAACAAAGAAAAACATAATCACCAAAACTAAAATAATCCATCCCTAAATATCATCATAATAATTAATTTCTGAATTACAAAAACACCGAAACAGCTACTTAAGTCACGTATGACCCACGATCGAACTTGAGTACACGAAACTGCATCTTGAGAGACATCTTGAGTGCTGAGTTTGATTTATTAATACGGTATGACTCAAGTGATACGTCACTCTGTAATCGCATCTTAAGATAGGTTTATTAATCAGCGCAACAACTCAAGAGCAAACTCAAGATTGATATCGAACTTGAGTTCGGTCTATTAATACGGGCCTTAGTATTAGGGTCCCGTTTTTACCCTTTGGGTACGTAACCCTAAAAAGTAAAACTTAGGCCTGGTAATTTGGGAGATTTTTTTATTACACATAAAAAATCACTGCAATTGGAGATAATGGTTGATATACCTAAGGTTTCGTAGCCCTTAGGTCTTACGTAAATAGAATAATTATTAAACTATAAAATATACACATACCTGCGACCAACAGGAATAATTTTAACATCATCGTCTACTTGTATCTTGAATGTCCCTAGAAACTCCAAATCAGTGGTATTTATAACTGATTTCTTATCACCAAATATTTAATCAAGTTCAGTGTTAAAGCAGGCTTTAAAAACAATTAATTATCATAATCTTTTAATCAATATTTTAAACCTAAAATTCAAATTTTAATTCTCTAGCTAGACAATATCCGTTATCATTGTATTTTAATTTCATATTAATTTTAATTTTAAACTTTATTTTTTTTTACTAGCTGCGTCCCGCGGTTTCATCCGCATAAGTCCCGATCCCGTGGGAATATCGGGATCAAAAGGAGCCTTCCTCAATAAATGGAGTACCCAACACTGAAAGAATTTTTCAATCGGACCAGCGGTTCCTGAGATTAGCGCGTTCAAACAAACAAACAAACTCTTCCGCTTTATAATATTAGTATAGATACATACCTATTTATTTAAGTAATAATAAAAGAAGAACTTATCATAATAAATCCAGGTTGTCGTCACTTGGCAGTGAGTCCAAAATGCTGGCCTCATTGTGACTTCCGCTTCCTCAAAAATGTTCACTCCGACCAGCCAACTAAGACAAGTCGGAGGTGAGGAACGGTGACTTCCCCCTGGAAGACTCGGGAAGCCGCGGGGTCGCTACTCCCCGACACCTCGCCTCAAGGTGCGGACACAGACAAAGAAGAACTTCTTCTCGGTGGCGGCCTCGGCGGGGCCGCCACCGTTTGATGGCGGACGCGGTGGGGCTGCAGGGGAAGAGGCGTGTCGGTGTGTCGTTGCCGCTCGCCCTATCCCCTGCAGCCGAAAAGTGGTCGGCGACGGGACCACAGACCTCACCCGTCGCAGGGGAACCAGGAGTGTCCAGACATCCCTTGTTCCCCTAAACGGCTCTTGGCGGCGGACTCGGGGGAGTTCGTCGCCAAACACGGGTTTTCCTCTACGGGCCTCCGTAGATTGAGGTGAGGCCGGACGCGGCCAACCGCTGTAGGGCAGACGGTAGTATGCGAGAGCGGTTCCCGTCTGTCCCCACACTTAGCGGAAAAGACGGACACCCTCGGTGTCCGTCTTTTCCGCGGTTTAGTGGGTATACCCCGGCCGCACACCATCTTGGCCGGGGTGACCCCCACACACCGGGCCGCTCTCCCCCGGGAGCGGCCTGACGGTCTTAAGGAGATTCCCCTTGTACAAAAAAAAAAAAAAGTTGCCTATCTATAGGTAATAAATTACCTACTAATCAGCTGAAGGTTAGTTTCATGAACATACAGAAAACATGATTTATTATCCACAATATCGTATAACAACCTACAGTCTAACAACGTAATCCGATAATTAATTAGATAATAAGTTGATGTATCGGTATTTTTAATAGATAATATAGGTACTTAAAATTGTAATTAAAGTCATTTTAATTGCGTGGTGTTTTTTACTTTTTGCATTGTTCCTAGGCTCAACGTTTCGAGATTTGTCCCAATCATGCAGGGCAAGAGCCTCTTCTTTGAGACGTTAGGCAGTCGCCACGGGAGCCTACTCCGGATTGGCGAATATCCCATGCCTTCGGACCGTGGTGAGTCCTAGGACATGTCGGTTCTCTCATGATGTTTTCCTTTACCGTGAGAACAGTTTTTCATATTAGTTAGTATTTATTTATATAATTTAACAGTCATATTGTAAACAATTTGCGTGGTACGTTATCCCGGTCCTACGCTCAAAAGTAGAAATACAGATCCTACCTCTGTTATCTACCACAATCGAGAGTTTCGTATAGGAAATTGTTGGGCGTCTCATCAAAATGAAGCTACTCACGGAAAACTAGCTTGATGGTAATCAATTTGCAAAAATGTACCAGGGATCCTAGGGCCTATCAAACCCAATTACCAACTATATGGATAATACAGATGCAGATGACACTATGTGATTTAACAAAGAAGGTGGCGCGTTCGATTTCTGCCGCTTTACAAATGTGAAGGTATTTACCTAAATGTTTTTTGTTTTTTTCTTTGTTTCTTTCTGTTTATAGATACCGTTTATAATAAGCAGTATAGGTATTCGATGTGTAGTAGGTACCTAGTAATTACCTACCCATATTACAAGCCATATTTGCTTGGTTTAAGGCCAGATGGCTCTGCTTACAACGTCCTTCAAAATGTATTTATTTCTTTTAATATCCTACACAGTGTTAAGTAAGGGATTTTAAAACTTAAGATTCAATTTCAGAAAACTTTAGTAACCATTGTGGCTAACCTAGGTACGGGGCTACGATCAATAAAATTCCTGCCAATCCGGGACCTTTCCCGACGCATGCGTAGAAACAGCGGGAACCGGGAACAATTGCTCGGGAGAAAATATTAAAACATTTCCTTGATTGAACACTAAACCTAGTTTAAAATTAGAAACAATGAGCCCTGAACGCGAAAACGAAGGTAAGTTTTGTGTTTTGTTTGTGTGTGTGTTTTTGTGTTGTGTTGGTTTTAGGGTTTATGTGTTTTCGAATCTAGGTTAAGAGGTTATGTAGGTGGGTATGTGTTTGTTGGAACAGCGGGTCGGTTATTGTTCTAGTACATCGGCTTTAACTAAAATTAAACATATAATTCCTATTGATATTGGCTTAGAATATTATATTACGAGAATATTATAAATATTCTCCGGCCGGTAGTATAGAATATAAATTTGGCTTAAATTGGCTAAGGCGTTAAAATCGCCTTCGTCCATGTTCGTAACTGAAATCTCGTAACCAGTGACAATACAAAAATAAATATTCCAATTTAGTAACTTTACTTTTCTAACCTAGTTAGTTACAAGAGAAGATTTTTCTTTCGCTGTTTGATAACTAGTTGTGAGAGAAGAATTATTAATCTTATTTTGTAGATAAAATCATTTCAATTTTTTTAACCCTGAAACATTTAAATTAGTCAATTTTCGGTTTCAATGATAGGGATGAAGGTTCGAAGGATGGATGAAGATTATAGAAATTTTGATTGCTGTCAAAATGGTTTAATAATTATCGTATAGCTCCAATTATCGGTCCTTGTCTGGTAGCATAGAAACGAGCGAGATGAAACTGCATGAAAAAACGGTGATTATTACCTAGATACTCGTAAAATGTAGGTAGGTATAGGACAATGTAGGCACTAAAAAAAGTTTATCGTTAGTTATATCGTTTTATTTATACGTGTTGTATCTATGTATGTATACGTATTGTTTGTTTTAAAGCAGTGTCCCGTGTTTCACTCGCATAAGTCCCGATCTCGTGGGAATATCGGGACCAAAAGTAGCTTATGTTACTCCTCGATAATGTAGCTTGCTATTGATGAAATAATTTTTGAAATCGGTTCAGGATCCCGTAAATTTCGCGGGATTGGGACTTACGCGGGTGAAACCGCGGGATGCAGCTAGTATGGAATATAATAAATAACCATTATATATTGGAAATGGATAATATTAAAAAAAACCAGTTGATTTGTCGTTTATTTTCGTGTGTAACAATAACAATTTGTATTTTTAGATATAATTTAAACATCACTCGCTCCTTTAATTCGACTGTATGAATACCTATATAAATGAATTAACGAATAAACGTTTATTTTGGCAACATAAACATTAGGCACGCCTGTCCACTTCCTCCATACAAAACAGGCATTTTTTACTTTTTTACACACGATAGATGAGCGTTTGACCACTATCTCTCCTGATGGTAACCATAACAATATGGTAGGCGGAGTGGGGGGTATTAGGTTTATTTCGTTACGAAATTTCTTCATTCAAAACTCAAAACCCGCGATAAAAGCTATGCAATAGCTTAAAAAGATTAGATTCAACCCCTCTTCCTTAGTAGCTGCACCTTTTCGTCGGTGCTCCGATACGTTTGTCATTATTACTGTATTGTAGCTGCACCCTGCGTTTTTTTTTCTATTTTTTAAAGTAGCCTATGTCCTTTGGCAAAGTCCTATCTATATGTATACCCAAATTCATCAAAATCGGTTCAGCGGTTTAGGCGTGAAAGCGTAACAGACAGAACAAAATTTACTAAAATTATGGACATTTTTCGGTTTTAATCGCGTGGTGTCTCGAAACGTCGAGCGTTGAAACAATATGCTAAATGTAATAAACACCACGCAATTTAAACGGAAAAATGTCTTTAATTTCAATACATAATCGCGAAAACAGAAGAACAATCTACAACTTACTAATTTACAAAATAACTCAAGAAATGTTGAACCGATTTCGCTGGAAATTTCGGTGAGGTAGCATAGAAACAGAAGAAGGACATAAGATAGCTATTTCTAATGAGCAGTATTAGGTTAGGATTGTAATAGTATTAGGGTAGGGTAGTAGTAGGATAGAGTAGTAGTAGGGTAGGGTAGTATTAGGGTAGGGTAGTAGTGGGGACGGGTAGTAGTTGGGTAGGGTAGTAGTAGGTTAGGGTAGCTCTAAGTTTAAGGGTTCTAGGTTTTTTTTATTTAACGGACAGTACAACATCTGTCGGGTCAGCTAGTATTATCTTTGTAAGGATTGAAAGGCACCGAACCCTTAATTTTCTAACACACGAAGAGAAACAAACTCGTAGGTACCCCTAAGTTAGAACTTGGTAACTTAATTAGAGTAACTTATACGTTTAATTAACTTGGGTTAACTTAACACTCAGGTACTTGAGATATTACTTAATCAACACTGATATTTCGAAATTAAGATTTACTGTATTGGATAGTAGGTACCTATTTTAACCGACTTCCAAAAATGAAAGAGAAGGTTCTCTACTCTGGATTTCGGAAATCCAGGTTCTCCATAAATATGGATAACCTGGATCCACCTTCTCATCAGAAAACTCTTCAATAAACAACTCTTTGCTCACAGGTGGGGACATGATGGAGTCCATAGACGAACTGAAAGAACGCCTCTCCTCAATGAAGAAGATGATGGAAGAGCGCAAAGCAGCTGGCTCCAACACCAAGGACCTATTCCAAGGCACCGCCAGATCCCTCCACGGAACCAACATGATAGATGGAAACTTTCTTTCTTTCGTGTTCGGAGGATCTCTACTGGTCATTGTGAGCGTTTCAGTGTACGCTTTTTATAATCTTTATCACGCTGTGTTGAAGAAATTCCCCTCGACGCACACTGAGCTATGAAGATGCTGCGTGTCAACGCGTAGAAATTATGGGGAGTTCTTATTGTATGATGCGACAGAATGCTCATTTTTGGGGCAAAAAAAAATAGTAGGTACCTTAAAATTATTAGGTTAAATTTTTAAAACTGAAATTAAAGATTTTTTGTCGTTATATGATAAGGTTCTAAATTGTAAAAGTTTTATGTACCTATTTGAATCGGGCTTGGTCTGAATTCTAATAGTTATGGAATTCATTTATTTTATAACTATATTTTTTTTTTAGAATAGGTAAATAATTAATACCTATCTTATTTTACTACAATTGACATTATTCTAATAGAGTTGAATTAAAAATAGTTCCATTTGTAATACCTACATAAATCAGATTCTTTTAATTATTCATTATTATCAATGATTCTAATTTCACATTCATCAATTTAATATTTAAATTTTAAACGAAATTTATGTAGGATAAAATATTCATTCCAGTTGTAATAAAATAAAATAATATAACTACTTGTAATTTAAATCTATTTGTATGAACGCAATATTTGATAATTTTATAATATAATTCTGTTTTAAAATTAATTATCTATATTAGAAAATTATTAAATACTTTTAACAAACGCGTGTTCTGCGGTAATTGACAAAATAATTTTATTAACCCTCGGTTTCTCGAGATGTTTAAAGACCGTTAAATTTAACAATGAGTAAAGTACGGGAAAAGTTTCTAACATATTAATAGTCAAATCTCGGGAAACTTACTCTCTTATTAATAAACGTGTAGTAAGATTGGATTAGTCAGAACATTCTTTATCTTTTTCCGTGACAAGAACTTCAAAGTTGACAGACAGAAACAAAAAGTAGTAAAATTACTCCGAGCTTACTCCACGTTTATTAATAAGGCTATTAGTATTTAGATTCTAAAAATTTTACGTCAATTTCAACAGATGTTTTTAAAGTATTGAAATTAAATTTGGGAAAATGAAGACGTGTGGGATGTTTCGTGGTCTGCAAAGGTACTACCAGTGCTTTCCTTCTAAGTACAGACATGCATAGATATTACATACAATAGTATTCAATATAAAGTAAATAATGTAGCAGCTGTTTCGATGTTTCTCTAGATTTAGATACTGAATTACCTTCATAGAAGCTCAGTGAATACTGTGAAAATTGTGTGAATTTATCTGTCGAATAAAAAAAATGTTTAGTAAAGCTTTTCGTGCAAAAGTAATTAATAACTAAAACTAACTAACTAAAAATATGGAATTTTGTTCCATTGTGAAGTTTGCAAACGTCTTACTTAACCATTCTTTTGAGGTGAAATGAATATGAAACATGATTACTACTGAAGAAAACAAATTAAAATCGAGTTGGCTTTAAAAAATCAAAATGGCCAAAGTATTTCACAGATAAATTCACATATTTCCCTACAAGTTTTAAGATAAAAATGTAAACAGTATTTTGTAAAAACAGCGCTACGTCAGTACCTTATGTAGATTAGGTATTGCGGGGCGTTTTGTGACCGTGAAATGCGCGCGATGTGCGCCTAGCTTTAGTCGACGAGGAGGTATTGTAATTTGAATCTTATATTATTCTCTATTAATAAGGACGTTTTTAGGGTTCCGTAGCCAAATGGCAAAAAACGGAACCCTTATAGATTTTTTAAACGGAATGGTTTAAAAGGGAACATGTATTTAGATAAGTATTGTAATATACATACGGTAAAAATAATAATAAAGGTTGAATTCTTAATTGTAATTTATTTATTTTATTGGTATTGAACCTACTTAGTATTATAAAGCTGCAAGTTTGTCCGTAAGTAACTTTATTACTCTTTCACGCAAAAACTACTGAACCGATTGCGATAAAACTGGTAAGCAAGTAACTCGAGATCTAGATTAACAAATAAAGTACTTTTTATCCCATTCTCGCGGGATCAGGACTTACGCGGCGCGGGTACAACCGCGGAGCGCAGTTAGTCGAGTTAAGAGGACAGTCTCCATACTCTTTCTCCATACAAACGTGTCGACTGTTTCCTCCCTGGATAATGACATTAGAGCAAATATGTGTATGCTTATATCTGTCATGACTCATGACTATGATTTGATTTTTTTCATTTTCTAATTAGAATAGTAATAAAAATATAAAATAAAAAAAATCAAAAGGTAGGGGCATAGTCATGACAGATATAGGTTTTATGGCATAAACATATTTGCTCTAATGTCTTTATCCAGGAAGGAAACAGTCGACTACGTTTGTATGGAGAAAAAGTATGGAGACTGTCCTCTTAAAAATTAGCATTATCTGTATTGAGTTATTATGTACATTGACTTATAATGTGTTATTCTAAAGTTATACCTACATTGAGATATAGATTGAGAATCGGTTGAGCAAGTTTAGAGTGAGGGAGTAACAAACAGGCAATTTAAGCACTTTTACGCATTATAATAATAAAAACCGGCCAAGTGCGAGTTAGACTCGCGCACGAAGGGTTCCATTACCACTATCACATTTGGTAATTTTAACACTGGACCAATCAATCCGTGAACGCAACGCAAACGTTAAATTTTTTGGCGCAAGTCTATCACTCATCACTAGATGGCGTAGTAGCGAAAATATCGTATCGGTATTGTTGCGTTTTCATGTACCTAAATCACGTTTGTTGTCCCCTTCGCTTAAATATTTGTTTATTTTGTTTTTAGTATTTTCTGTTGTAGCGGCTACAAAAAAAAACATATTTTGTGAAGATGTCAACTGTCAAGCTATTACGGTTCATGAGATACGAGTACAGCCTGGTGACAGGGTGTATCTCATTAATTAACCGAGAGAGCCCGGGGTCCGCTTTCCTACTTTTACGTCTCCACTTCCCACGATCTTCGGCATCCCACGTAGTGAGACCATTTGCAGGCATATCGGATCTTGCGACGTCAAGCCAGCATTTCTTGGGTCTCCCAATCTGCCGCGGCCAGGCGGAGGCGAAATAGCAAGACATTTGTTCCCCACGTAAGTAGCCGGTTTACGTAAGACGTAAGACGTGACCGTACCATCGTAAGCGGTATTCTTGCAATTTATCTGCAAAGTCTCGGACATGAAGGCTGCTCCGCATGTGGGAGTTTCTGATGCAGTCAACGCATTTATGTAGTTACGCGGTTTAACCACGTAAGTCCCGACCTTGATATCGGAGTAAGCCTATGTGTAATTTTGATTTCCAGCTATCTACGAAACAAGTTTCATCGCATTTGGTTCAGTCGTTTTGAATGATAGGTACACAAAAATTTAAACAAACATGAAATATCAAATTTAGTGCATATGAGGTTACTTTCTAGTAGATTAGTAGTATAAAACGTTAAAAACACTTTTTTTTAAACAATATACAAACATACACAAACGAATTTAGTGCCTAATACTCGTATAGGACACAGATTCGCATTTACAATTTTAGTAGGTATTGTAGATTTTTTCCCATCCATGCTAATTTAATTTGGTTCTCATATTATCAACTTTAGACGGGACCCTCTTATGAATAATAATTTCTGTATTTTTATACGTTTGTAACTGGGTCACGCTGTTATCTTTGTCCGACTTTAAAAGAAAATGGTCCTATGTTTTATCTTAAGTCTTTAAATTTATATTTTTTTTACTTAATCAGTGAAGTTTCTATGTAAAAAAACCAGTGTAACCAAATACTACGGGTTCGATTCCCGCCGGCGACAAATATTTAAGTTGTTGGGTGTTTTCTATGTATCATTGGATGTATTTTCTATAAAAAAACAGGAATTGAAGACATTTTTCGGTTTTAATCGCGTGGTGTTTGTTACCTTTGACATTGTTTCAACGCTAAACGTTTTGAGACTTTTACAGATCTCTTTTTCAGGATTGATAGAGATGTGATTTGTCATTCTAATGTAATAAAAAGTAACGAATAATCGACGCTTATGAATATGGTAAATCATTGAATAATATTTATAAAATGCTTTGTCCTGACCTACTGATCAACGCACAGCCCAAACTGTAGATAGTAGAGAGCTGAAATTTGGAGAGTCTGTTCTTTGTACATATTTATAATGTAGGCGTCCGATAAGAAAGTGTTTTTAAAAATTCCCTCGGGATCGGGAATTACGCGGGTGAAACCGCTGTACACTACTAGTTACTAAACAAAAGCGCGATCTTTAGACCTACACTAACAATAAAACTAAAACAGAACAAAGCAAAATTCAGACAAATGGCAACACTGACAGAAATTGAAGCAACTCGTTAGCACGTAACAAAGTATACCTATCCCGCTTACTCCTATTCATACTTGTGGCTCTGCCAACGGGTGTGAGGGAGACAGTGAGCATTTTATTATATTAGAGTAAGTGGTACCGTGTTGAGAATAAAAATATGCCTTTGGATGGCAGCTGAAATGATGGAACGATGTAGTTAATGAATACAGTAGGGATGGGAAATGTGGTATATTTTTTGTGGTACAAATGTGGTAGTAATTTCAACTTAGTAACAGTCGTTTCCACTTTGTAACATTTGTTTAATACTGAGTACGAAAGCTAGTGCTAGTTGGTAGTGTTGAAAACCATACCGTAATTTAGTATTGTACTATATTTCAGACATGCGTGCTAAAAACTTTTGAAAGCACATAAAGTACGCAAAAATACTATATTTCTGGTATAATTTGGAAAAAAATGTTACTCTTATAAATTCCAGCCACATCACATTTCAGTTGAGTGTTTTTTTTTATGAATAACTGAAAGTGTCAAAAGTGAGGGATCACATCAACCAAACAAGTATCCACTATAGCTTTTGCGAGAAAAAAAAATAGAAATATTATTATATAACGGGGTATTTACCATATTAAAACTTGTTTTTTTTCCCGGAGCTCGATATTTGTAGTGAAAACAACCATGTAAGTTTAAAATCGTATAAAAAAAATAGGTTCAGTGCCCAAAATATGTGATATTACACATAAAAACCGCATAATTTTTTGTACCTATATTTAAAAAATACTATATTTTTGGGTCGTACTTTATTTTTTAACAACAAATACTTTATCTTTGGAAAAAAGTATTGTCAACCCTAGCTGGTGGGTAACCAATAAATATTGCAGTCTGACAAAGGTTATTTTACGAAATGGGATGCAAAATTATTATTCTGAATCGAAGTAGATTTCTTGCATCCTAGTACTCGAACAGTATCAATAAAATTAGTCATCTTTAACATCTACGTATTCAAGGTACTAACAAAAATCTACAGCCCATGTTCGTAGGCAAACAAATCATTATGCAAGGATGTCATATCGTTCGTAGACGCTACGACCTTCTGCATCGAGTTTATCTTTCTTAATATCTTTCTTCTAATATATAAAATTTCCATTTCACAGTGTTAGTTACCGTACTCCTTCGAAACGATTTTACCGATTTTTACCAAATTTTATATGCGTATTCAGTAGGTCTGAGAATCGGCTACTATCTATAATTTATAAGGCAAAACAACGTTTGCCGGGTCAGCTAGTAATATGTATAATTAATAACAGCCAGAAACTAGCTATATTAATTAAATGAGATCATTTTATTACAATACCTACATTTAATTACTTAAAGAAATCACTTATTCAAAACACAATAACATAATTACAAGGAAAAGAAACAAAATTAAATGTAGTTTTAGTTCCTAAAATGTACTAAGAGATGGCGCCACTCGTACAAGCTGGATCACGCTATCACTGTGTTCTGATGTTTTATATGGTTATCGAGGCATTCAATAAATCTATACCAAAGTCAAATATATTTATTCATTTAGAACGATGTATAAGTCACATGATTTTTTAAGCTATTGCATAGCTTTTATCATGGGCTTTGAGCGCGGCCACCGAATCAAGTAAATACAAAGTAACGAAAATAAAGCCTAACAGCCCCCACTCCGTCTACCATGTAGCTCGGCCGAACGTTAGCTTAACTGTGAGTTGATAAAAATTGCTATGCAATAGCTTTACCGCGGCAGTCTCCGAGTGCCACACTTTTTTTTTGAGCTTTATAATTTCTTTGGTTTTATTTATTTAACCTTTTTGGGGACGCATACACATTGTTATATAAAAAAATTTACCGAAATACTTACAAGGCATTTGATGGTAAAAGTTCATAGCATCTCCGAATGCATTGTTAATGTCGTAGGACGATTTGATAAACAGAATTGTCGCGAAAAAAAAAACGAATATATTATGTTTGCTACGAATTCGTAGCGACTACGAAGCGCTACGCACAACTTAGCTAGGTCGTAGCATAGTTCTATTTGAAGAAGAACAAACGCAATAATAATAATATTATTTTATTGATATAGGTACTTATTGTGCTGTTTGTTTTCCGAAAATAAATAAAAAAATATATATATATGCTTATGCTTATGCTATCAATAAATGATTTGTATTTTGTATATGTATCTCAATATATTAATACTAAAAGACATCAGTATAACCCACCAAAACATACTAAATAATATTCTGCACTGTTTTTACTCCAAAAATACCATCTAAGTACCAGGAAATACCATCTAAGTACCAACCCAGTAAATCATTACAGCCCATCCCTACACATTGCACCCCCGCCTACAAAATACCAAGTAACAGGTAGAGGCAATACTGGGCTCAGTCGTATCGCGACCTTCTAGGTGTTCACACGCCTATGTAACTCAGTGCAAACTCTCAAATTTCAAGGTAAGTGTTTCAAATAAATTAATTTTATTGCTCTATGATGTCTAGAGATTGTTAATTTCTAGATAAATCGTCTTTTGAAACTGTTTCTTTTGTTATGTAATTGAAATAAGTTAACAAGGTGAGCGGAATGGAATTTTTTTATTGGTTAAAATTGATTAATTTATTTTAGGTTAAATTGGGTAAAATATTTTTATGTGACGTAATCTAGGTCGTAATTTCAGGTGGATTATTAATTCTAGGTACTTCTTTTTTTTAATTTATTAAGGTTTAAAAACAACATTTTAGACTGCATTCTTAACAATATTTACAGCTTTATTAACTTTAGCTTTATTAATTACTACCACACTTGTACTTCTATAGTTGAATATTTTTTGCGTCAATCGCTTAGCTATCATTTTCCAAACGCGCAAAAAGGACAAAATATGTTTTATTAAAATTTACTAAATGTCGATGAAAAGAGATAAATATGACCCAGAAATTATATTCCTCTAATAAATGAATTGTGCTTTTAGTTAAAAAATTTTAAACAATAATTTAACCTCGTAATCGTAACCTTTTCACCTGCGTAAATCGTGTTCTCTTTAAAAGTCGCGATAAATAGTAACGTATACTTATCATGCCTGAGCTCCACTATCGAAATAGTAAATTTCATCACAAATACACACACATACTTCACATTACCAAATACTTAGAAGGTTTTTTTTTTACAAAAGACTAATAAAAAACTTGCCGTGCAAAATAAGAAAAAAAAATCCAAATTTACAACATTAACAAGATTATAATACGCAACTTTTAATAAATATTTAACCCGTAATTCGGTTTATAACTCAGAAGTTTCATAAAAAAATCACAGTAATTTGCAATATTAATGCGGGGCAACCCTTTTCACGTTTTTATGTAACATTCTGAAACAAAGGAACAAAAAGGTTTTACTTTCAGGTACCTTTAACGTTTTGCTTTAAGAGCTAGTTTGTTATTGTAAAACAAAATATGGCGCAGAAATTGAATAAATTTACGCTTTTCTAGTATTTTCTTATTTTATTGATATTATATTTTTGGTTAAACCTGAAGTTTTGGGACTCGGGTTTTGGAACGACGAAAGGCGTTAATATGTCTTTTACACTAATATCATATTATAAAGGGGAAATATTTGTATTTACGTGTGTGTGTGTGTGTGTGTGTGTGTGTGTCTGTCGTATGTTTGTAATGAATTTACGCAAAAACTACTGGACTGATTTCATAAATTATTTTACCAAAAGAAAGCTACATCATCGAGGAGTAACATAGGCTTTTGATCCCCATATTCTTACGGGATCGGGACTTACGCGGGTAAAACCGCGGGACGCAGCTGGTTATTTATAAAATTATTTATAAAGTCGGCATTAAAAATGAAAATGAAAATGAAAGTAGATACTTTAAAATTGGAATGAAAGACTGAAATAAGTTTTAGCTTACAATTTTCAATTTCGTTAGTAAATTGGTAAAATTCATATTCAATTTAAACAACGTTTCAGAGACAATATTAACTGTTGCACAGCTTAGCTCAACAAGTAGATAGCAATATCATTCGCTTTGCCATTTAGTATGGTAATTTTATCAACGTTTTGTAGGAGGATTATAATATGTTATGGAATAAATAGCTTCGTTAAATGTACGTAATACAGGTTTATAAAAAAAAAATATTCGATTTTAAACTAACATTGTCGTAAAAACAACAATTTAAAAACATGGCAACCTCGTTTTTAAGGTTCCGTACCCAAAGGGTAAAAACGGAACCCTTTACTGAGACTTCGGTGTCTGTCCGTTTGTCACGAGGCTGTATCTCATGAACCGTAACAGCTAGACGGTTGAAGTTTTCACAGATGATGTATTTCCTTTGCCGCTATAACAACAAATACTAAAAACAAAATAAAACAAATATTTAAGGGGGGCTCCCAAACAACAAAAGTGATTTTTGACGTAAAAACGCAACGACACTGCGATGTATTTTGACCGCTATCGCCATCTAGGGATGCAGTGATAGACTTAATATTCGCTTTGCTTTTACGGACTGGTTAGTCTAGCGTTTATTTTAGGGTACCGTACCCAATTGTGATAGTGGTACGGAACTCTTCGTGCGCGAGTCTGACTAGCACTTAGCCGGTTTTTTAAATAATATTTGTAGGAATATAATTTTAGTTAATACTTAATTTGACGTTTGCCAAATAGCAATTGCATTTTTCAATTTTTTTTAAAGCATTCCTTTCTTCACATATTCTACGTCCATTAAATTTTAATGGACGTTTAGTTGCAATTAATAGTAAGTTTTTAAGCCAGAAAACACCCAGAACATTTAGATTCCTATTTCCAAGAAAACTAGATTGAAAATGAGAGAAGAAGATAACGATATATCTTCTAGGTAACTATTAGAAAGAAAGTCACGTTTGGACAATCGTTTGGGGCATTTTATTGTAGTTCTTTTGGTCGTTATAGCTTAAAGCGCCGAGGCGCACCAACTATTAGGACAGTTTACATAATAGTTGGTGCGCCTCGGTGCTGTAACTTGATGGTCTGCCCTGGGCGGATTTTTACGAGTATACTAGCTGTCCCAGCGGTTTTACCCGCATAAGTTGGTGTCACAACGGAAATAAAATACGGTATTTTTATTTATTTTATTGAAACAAACGATCTTAATAGATATAATAAAGTTATATTCAAATAACCATATATGTAGGGGGAATCCGCAATGAAACGGACGAGTTTTGAAACGGACACTATCGAAAATATTTTATGTTTTTTGGGTGTTGGCACCATTGATGACTAATAGACCTGTGGACCTGTGACATTAGACCCTTGTCTATGGTCATTAATGGTGCCAAGACCCAAAAAACTTTAAACATTTTCGATCAAAAACTTCAGATATCGATAGTGTCCGTTTCAAAACACGTTCGTTTCATTACGGATTTCCCCTAAATATATTAGTTAGATTTTTAAGATGAGAATTCCCTTTCGCAATTTTACATAATTTATAGAAAGTTAATGGTAGGTACATACTTACTTTACCTATTTTTTTCTGTTAAGGTTACTTATTTTTATAAGTAGGTACTAATAAGGTTCACATTTCGTACAATTTGTGATATGAATTTTTGAGCAAAATGTATGTTGGGGTTTCACATGAAAGTTCACCTGACGCAAAATACAATTTTAACGACGCTAATATAATAAAATAATCTTTTGTATGTTAATTATCTGTTAGACTAATACGAGACAAGCTTTGCATTCTTTAGGGGCCGCTTTAACCACAGCTTACTTAATAGTTGATACGCTCCACTTTGACTAATGAGTAGATAGATACCTTATTATTCAGATTATTATAACTATTTTCAACTTAATTACATATTCATAGAATAATATTAGTAGTATAAGTGTTTTACCGTTATCTACATCTACACTAGTTTTATAAAGAGGAAAGATTTGTATTTTTGTGTGTATGTGTGTCTGTATGTTTGTAACGAATAAACTCAAACACTACTGTGCCGATTTCAAAAAATATTTCACCATTAGAAAGATACATTCACCCTGAGTAACATAGGTGTTGATGCTGATATTTCCGATATATCGGGACTTACGCCGGTGAAGCCGCGGGACGCATTATAAATAAAGGTACAAAGTACAGCCTTAATAACTCTAATAAATAAATAACTCTAAAGGTAAAAAAGCCCTTATTTAAAGGTTAGGTAAAAGTAATCAAAATATGCTCGAAGAAGAAATTGTAAGTAACTTCGTTTCGAAAAACTTCCCTTTCGAAGAAAATCGAATAAATTCAAATTGACCACTGAGAGCGAGTCTTTTGAAAAGCAAAATCCAGACTGAAGACTTTTCTCGGACGATGCTTTTATAATTTAAAGCTCAGCACAGGACTTTGAATTTTATATGTACCTATAGATTGTCGATCCGTTAACCGTCCGAGAAAAATCAATTCTGGCCTACTACAGAGCCTTAAGGTTGTGTTGCTTGCGTCTGTGACATGAAGCGTTTACTAGTCTTACACGTAAGCGCGTGAAGTGTTAGGTCATACGCGCAATGGTGAATCATGTCGCGTCGCCATAGCTCCACGAATTCCTTTGACATAACCACAGCATAGAATAGAACATTTAGGTGCACAATGTCCAAGTTGCATAATGTCATGCGGGTGCAAAATGTCATGGTCACGGAATGTCATGGTTGCAGAAATATCATTTATTTTTGTTCCACTAAACATGAAAAATAAGCAATGAACATGAATACCCTATATGCCCCATCCGAACATCGAGATAAAGAGTAGGTATTCTATGTCCCCAGCTATTTATATTCCAAGTTTCATCGCAATCGGTTCAATAGTTTTTGCGTGAATGAACACAAAGTCACATACTTACATACAACTTAGTTTTTATGCCCATTGACTGTAAAAAAGTCTTTCGTGTGCTTAAGCCCACGTACTCATATAATTCTATTACCTAATGCCAATTCAGATTGGAATTGAATGTCTTCTTACATACTGTTGCGTATTCTGCGGTAAAGAAATTGATTAAGTTTCCATAGTAACTCTTACTTATGCTGTGGCGTTTTTGAGCAAGGTCGATTTAGCTGTGACAGTTTTCGAATGAAGCCGTAGACACATTTCGCTCGTAGACTTTTCTATCTAGATATTAAGGTCTTGATATTTATTCAATCTAGATTTTTTTGTATCATTAAAAAGGGTCAGAAAGTTCAGTCTGTCAGTTAACGTCACACTTTTATAGCCTTTTATCGGCAAATTTAGATAGGTGTGTACCTTTAGCGTAAAACCGGAGAACTCAGCTAGTTCAAGCTTTGGTTATTCTTCAAACTATGGTCACTTGTGAAATATCCAGTGTCAAGTATTTTATAATAATATTAGCTGCGTCCCGCGGTTTCACCCGCGTAAGTACTGATCCCGTGGGAATATCGGGAATACAGGGATAGTCAGCGACACGAAGCTAGCGACGCGTCGTCGAGCGAGCGTAAGGAGTTTCTTATAAATACATAGAAACCAGTAGTGCCGCCGCGACACGTCGTCCGCTGCCGCCTCATGTCGCCCGTTGCCAACTCGTACCTTAAGGGGCTTCGTTGGTGTTAGTTTTAATACGGGCTTTAATAAAGTTAAGGCCGTGTGTCTTATCTGCACAGTAGCTAGCCGGCTAACGGGTTGAGAACACGCTACACATAAGATTTATGCTCCACTGTACCTAGAGCAATATTAGATTCACATCCGGCTCGGCAGCGTAATTTGAAATTAAGTTCAGTATAGAAATAAATTTGTACAGTAGGATTCAAAAGTGGTTCCTCACCGTAGAGTTTAAGATTGATTATATCATAGAATGTTTTGTTTTAAAAATGGACATTAGTGCCTTGGGTGAGTTGTAGAATTAAAAACTGTAGAATTAGATTAGCAAGAATTGGATAAATTTTGGGGGTAACCACTTTTGAACCTGGCCTGTACTTTATATTTACTTCGTAAAAGAGTCGCCCAATAATTTTTCTTTTAGCAAAAGCGCTTAGCATTAGTCTGTTTTCACTATCTATATCTATAAATCCTTTGTCCTGACTGATTGATCTATCTACGCACAGCCTAAACCGCGGATAGTAGAGAGCTAAAATTTGGAGGGCGTGTTCTTAATATTATGTAGGCATCCGATAAGAAAGGATTTTTGAAAATTCCCACGGGATCGGGACTTATGCGGGTAAAATCGCGGGACACGGCAAGTATACCATGTAACGGACAGTAAAAACCGAAACCTACATTTAAATACTGCAAATAATTAAAATGTTTTGTCGCTTTATAGAAAGACCTACGCAAATTAAAGATTGTATATAAAGAAATGATTAATAATAAGCAGGTATAGGTAATTTAAGAAGCCTCAACGCAATAGCGTCGGGGCTCACCAATTATTAGATAAACATGCCTCAGGACATTTTTTTAGCGTGGCTTACCGCGCGTTACTTAGCGTGGCGTGCCGATAATATTATCAATGTAATTCTGACATTGATAACATTATCGGCTAATTTTATTGGCAACTCATTTTGTTATATGAAATTTAATTGATGGGCTTATTTTGAGTTTATGTTATGAGCTTGGCACACATTTAGACCATTACTGTTTTTTTCTATACTAAGCTTTTTCTTCTTCTCTCAGGAGACCTGTAAAACAGGTTTTTCTTAAACTTTAGTGCAGGCTCCAGTCTCCACAATAATAAATCAAAAGTCAAACAATAATTTAATGGCTATGTCCTTTTCCTGTACCAAATTGATTTTTCTTGTGTAGCAAATAAAGATGTTTTTTTATTATCGTGTAGTGTAGCTCAACTATTGTCAGAGTTTTCAGGCCGCAATAAGACCTCCACGGCTCCTAATGCTACTAAGCTGGGTACTGGGTAGTGCTAGGGTAATGTTTTTTTCCAAAATAATTATAATGATGATAACTCCTATTAGTATTTTTGGTATCCCGTACTCAGATCACATGTAAGGTATATTTAGTTTAAGTATTTGTTGTGAACGCATCGTTGTAAAAAACTAATATTTACCTACTAGAGATGGGCCGACTAGTCGCCGACTAGTCGGGAAAGCCGACTAGTCGGCAGTTCAACCGACTAGTCGGCAGGTGCCGACTAGTCGGCAAATTATACCGACTAGTCGTCAACTAACAATTATGCAATAAAACCAATATATAATTAAATTAGTAGTACAGTTAGAAGGTGTGTAGTTAGAAAAACGTAAACAAAACACGTAATAGCCTACATACATCATCATAACATCAAACATCTAAAATGCCATAACTATGCCTCAGCTTCATTAAAAAAAAAACCAACTTTTATTTTTATTTCAACCATTTTTTGGAAATTTCTTTACAGCTTACGAAGTGCAAATTTATCCAAAACTAAATCCAATCGCCGAGTGGTCATGATTAACCCAAATATCTCGGAATTATAATGATCTGCATTGCCGACTAGTCGGCTAGTCTGCTAGTCGGCAGAACCCCTAGTCGGCCCATCTCTATTACCTACGTATTTTATTAATTAAACTTTATTTTAAGTGTATATCGATTAACAATTTGATTATATTTCAATAGATAAAAAAAAACTTTTTCAACAATTAAGCCCACATAAAATATGCCGCACATACAAACTATGTACCAAATATGTTTTGTTTATACGCGACCCGCGATATATCGCTCGTCGTACCTACTATTGTATCGATCTTTGTTTTGATGTGACGTTTTAATGCAAGCTATTTGAACCCATATTTTCGTTGTTGTGGAAAATCTATAATACAGTCTGAATCATTTAAACGGGCCTTCAGGGGGATATCGACACAGTAGGTACGTCTAATAACCTTACCTACTCCACATGGATTTGACAACATTTCTACAGCCAAAATGTTGAACTTTCCAAAATGTTGACATCCCAAAATGTTGAATTTCAAAAATATTGAATTTCCCAAAATGTTAAATATCCAATTAGTTTTTTACATACATAGACTGATAAACACATACTTAACTCTTCTTTGCGTCGCGCAGTCGGGAAAAAACTTGAGGTAAGTTCAACATTGTCACTAAAGGCAAAAAACGTAGCCAAAGCGTAGCTATCATTTCCGCATCAAAGCATCTAAAACCCAATCGCGCAAAGCCATTACTAAAGAAGAAAACTGAGAAAGAAGAACAGCCATTACATAAATCGAAATAAAAAATAGTTTAAGCAACATTTTCAGGCTTTTTGCAACGTCTCTCTGGCATCGTTTATTTGCAAGCCTCCGGGAACAGCTAGCTTTATGCTTGAATGCTTGTCAGTCGCAGGAGAGATATAAATAAGCTAAAGGTAGGAAATAAAGAATCGGATCTTTTTTTAGGGCGATCGTTAAGAAATAATGTAGATGACCTACTGCAGTGTTTGTTTTGTCTTTACTTTGATTAGGTTCATCATTATTATTAGATACGGGTCTAGATCGCGTTATAGATAATGATGGACGCAAAATCGTGTAAGTTTAAAAAGTTTGATTAGGTTGCTTAGTTTTAGATCAGTTTTTGATTACTCTCTCATAGCAAGTAAATTGGATGAGGGAATTGTTTTAATGTAGAAAATAAACGACTGCATAAACTGTGTATCGTTTGTCTTTTACTGTGTCATTTAAAAGTTCACATACTGTGACAAACGTTAGTTAATCATCGTTTATAAGTAAGGGGAATGGTGTGGTAAAAGACAAACGATACATAGTTTATGCAGTTGTTAATCGTTGTTTATAACTAGGGGCATATTTTTATAATGTAAGTGAAGCAAGATAGTGTAGATATTTTATTAATTTATTCACAAAGAAGGTACGAATTCAAGTTTTTATTATAAAAGAACGTACTTCTAAATTCTACAAATTGGCAACATTACGTATGAATGAAATCAGAATAATTTCATTAAAATTTAAACCTGAAAGCCAACGTTAAAGCAGGGTCATTAATTTCAATTATGATTTTATGAAGTGCTACGACCTTTAATACGAAAAGTTATTTTTGTTTTGTGAGTTAAAAGCTAAAAAGGATAAAAAAAACAGCAAATGTTTTATTTATTAATTCTGTGGACAAATCGAGACGTTATGAAGTTATTTAGTTATTTTGGACAGAGTACCTACCTAAATACAATACAATATTTATTATCTTAATCATTTACTTCAATTCTTAAATTTAAGTTTTTATAAACATAAACTAAAGAGGTACAAAAATTATACATAACTACAAAACCTATAAACAAATTCTATCTAAGTAATAAACTTATATAAAACTTGCTGCGTCCCGCGGTTTTACCCGCGTAAGTCCCGATCCCGTCGGAATATCGGGATCAAAAGTAGCCTATGTTATTCAGAGTGAATGTATTTTTCTAATGGTGAAAGAATTTTTGGAATCTACATTGTAGTTTTTGAGTTTACTCATTACAAACATACAGACACACACACACACACACACACACAAATACCATTTCTTCCTCCTTATAATATTAGTGTAGATGTAGATTTATGACAATATCTATCTAGAGATTTTAATAGATATTCTAAATCGAAAGAATCGTCTCTCCTCTGCTTACGCGATGATGGATTGAAATTAAACTCATTTTTCGGTTTTAATCGCGTGATGTTTATTACTTTTGTAAATACCTACATACCTACATATTATACACTAGCTGCGTCCCGCGGTTTCACCTGCGTAAATCCTGATCCCGTGGGAATATCGGGATTAAATGTTACTCAGGGTGAATGTAGCTTTCTATTGGTAAAAGAATATTTGAAATCGTTTCAGCAGTTTTTGAGTTTATTCATAACAAACATACAGACGCGTGTGTGTGTACACACACAGACAAATCCAAATCTTTCCTCTGTATAATATTAGTATAGAGTATAGATATAGATAGTATAGGTAGAGAGACACCTAGCCCAGAAACACATATTCATTTTTAAGCATAAATACTTTCACCCGGCGGGAATCGAACCTTCTGCAATGCAGTCGGGCATTTGCACGACGCGCCACAGAGGTCGTCGGTTTGGTATGGATGGCCTGTCTCTGGTACAGGGTAGCGATCGATAGAACAACTATTTTTGTTCTGTATCGAAGCAAATTCTATTTTTACTTTATTGATGCCACTTGCCAGTAACTGACCTTTTCATCTAATTTTACATATTTTATACAGTGCAAGTAACTTTTAAGCTAGCGCGTAAGGCTTTCATGAGGCTGAGCCACCTTCTTAAGTAATTGCTGGAGGCTCTGACCAAAGTCAAATGTCGATATCCATCTTTAACGCTGATGTTTTTCCTTTGAAAATTGAACAAAAAATGGCTACCTACCAGCTCTTGTCGGGAGAAGTCGGAACTTTTCGGCAACATTCGGCGCTAATGGTGACAAAGTATAGAGATCGCCTGCGCTGACTACCAGCCCGGATCAGTTCCGATAAATATTAGTAGATCGGCACTGAAAACCAGCGTTCTTGTGCTGTATACGCAATCTCAAAACTTTCGACAGAAATATATACTAATATTATAAAGAGGAAAAATTTATATTTGCGTGTGTGTGTGTGTGTGAGCGCGTCTGTATGTTTGTTCTGAATAAACCCAAAAACTACTGGACCATTAGAATGCTACATTCACCCTGAGTAACATAGGCTTTAGGCATAGACTTTTAATCACGATATTACCCCACGGGATCGAAACTTAACTGCGGGACGCAGCTAGTGTGTTATATTTATATTAACGACACTGTATGGCCCATCACATTAAAAAGAATCTAAATACGTATACCTATTATAACCCCACTTACTAATTCATTGAAAGGTCACGAAATTAGTCTGTAGCTTCTAATTTATCTTGACCCACAGTTTACTAGCTAACGAACACAAAACGAAATGATTATCTATATTTTATCTTTAGCGTCGAACGTAAAAACGTATCATTAGAACTACAGGGTAGTTATTAGGGGTGGGTCAGGTCATTAGTGTGGGCTGAACCTGAGTCCTAAGCTGGATTAAAGATAGCAATTTTTAAAACCTTTTCTAATGAACTTTCTTTTTGTTCGAAAGCAAAATTCGAAGCTTGGTTAAGCTGATTAAAGTAATTTTGTTGAGAAAAATAATATTATAGTAGTATAGGTTCGTAGGCGAATTTAATTTATTGGTAAAAGTTTTAAGTTATTTGGTTTGGTATTGGCACCACAGAACTCTGGTGGTGGGTCCCGGGGCGGTTTGGGCGGTGTTGGGCGGGTTGTGTGTTTGTGGATGAGATAGTGTTTTAAGTAAATTATTTTTTTTATGTTTATTATTTTGTATATTATAACTTATTTGAACAGATAGACAGACAGCTCTCGCTTTCGCTCTTGTAATGCTAGTAAGGATTATTATAGTATAGATTATTGCTCCAGTTCCACTCACTTTTCTTCAATAATATATATGCGACAATGTAAATCACATGATTACTGCAAAAAAAAAATATACAAAAAAAAACCCCATGAGTTTCTTGTGTCTTCTTCTCATGTCATGGAGGTCGCGATCCGAAGACATAGTAGAGTAGATTAAATTAAAAAAAAATGACATGTCAAAGAGATATCTTGCTAATATCCGAATGAATAAACGTACTTTGATTTTGATTTTGTTTATGGATGACTAGCTACGGTCCGCGGTTTCTGCTGCCTAAGGGATATCGAAATATATCGAACTAGCAGAATCCCGCGTAAGCCCCGATCAGGTCGAAATATTGGGATCGAAAGTAGCCTATGTCACTCCTCTATAATGTAGCTTTCTATTGGTGAAATATTTTTTGGAATCGGTTCAGTGGTTTTGGAGATTACCCGGAAAGTACATACATAGGTACATAAACGTTACCAACGTTACCTCTTTATAATAATTAGTATTAGATTAGTATAATCTTTATTAATCTGCTCTAGGAGTATAGCTTATAGATTAGTATAGATAGATAAACTTAGTTTTCGTCAAGGGAAAATATGTTTTTCATCGAAATACTCTATTTCGATGAAAAACCCCGTAGCTTTTGCGTAACTTTTCTAAACACACACACTTTACTGTAAATTCTGAAAAGAATTTAAACTTGTGAAAACAATCGTTGAAGTTAAACAAATGCCAAATATGTAGGTAATTCTATCCAAAGGTAAAATAACATCCAAGAAATGTTGAACGAAATCGACCCCTACGGCTATCAAATTACGTCTCGAAATGCTACAACCCCCTTGAGATCGAAATAGGATCAAATGTCCTTTGATCTGTGCGTAGGTCGGATAACAGTAGGTACAGAAAGAATAAGCTACAGAATAATCAATGTCTTTTTAAGTTTCGTAGAGGTTTTTTATCTCTGACAGCAGTCGTTAGATCTAGTTGGAGGCCTTAAGGCGACATGAAAGCTCTAACTAGAATAGAAAGAATAAAAAAGAAAACATTTTATTAACAAAAAACACACGGCACTAAAATATAAAAAAAAATACAATAAAAGAAAGAAAACAAACAATAGAACATAAAAAGGAAACAGACAGCGAAGTCTCAGTAATAGGGTCCCGTTTTTACTTTTAGGTACGGAACCCTAAAAACAATAAATTGACCGGGCGAGTAAATATCTATTTGTCTATCTATACTAATATTATAAAGAGGTAACGTTGGTAACATGTATTTATGTATGTATGTATATTGGGGGTAATCTCCGAAACTACTGGACCGATTTCAAAAATTTCTTTCACCATTAGAAAGCTACATTCACCCTGAGTAACATAGGCTACTTTTGATCCCGATATTCCTACGGGACTTACACGGGTGAAACCGCGGGAATTTTTTGTAATAAATAGGTTCCAAAACCACCTACTGAACCGATTAGGAAAAAAATATCACCAATAGAAAGCTACATTATCGAGATATAATATAGGCTACTTTTGATCTTGATATTCTCATGGGATCGGGCCCTACGCGGCTGAAACCGCGGGTCACAGGTAGTAAAAATTAACTTTTACATTTAAAAAAAGTTAAACGTTGGGGTGGTTTTTTTGTGAGAAAATAATCAAACACAAAAGATCATTTATCACCAAATCGAAAAATGTGAGGGGTGGAAAAGAGGTTTATCTTTTTGTATGTAGACAAACGAGTTATAGGCCGAAAGGTCGAGTTAGAAAGCCCTTCGAACTGGGACCGGGGCTCATTCGCTCCTTCCAACTTTGTTGGTGGTCGACTGGGCCCATGTTTATTTATTATAGGATGTGGCCCCAGTCGATAACTAAAAATCTAATGTTTAAACAGCCCCCATAAGGGGTTTGGAGTACATAACTATAATCATTAAAGCCATTACCTTTATATAATAGTTCATACTCGAAAATTCTATAAAATAATGTGGTATTGTTATCTAAATCCCTTTCAACGATAATCTAACTGATTTATCATTGTCCTATCGTACGGTAATAAATAAGCTTAAATTATAGGTAACAATGAAAAGCGCTTCATAATAATGAATACACCTGCCTATTAAAAAAGGTGAAAAATTGTTACGAGGAGGTAAAAATAAACCGGAAGTACCTAGGTTGTTTTAGACGTGTAGGCGAACAATTTTTGTTCTACGACTTTTGACGGGTGGCGGTGGGCGGGTTGTTTGTTTGTCGATGTGATAGTGTTTTTCTTTTACAAACTAATTTTAATAATTCATAATTCGTTTATACGAATAAGGGTAATACAAATTTTGGTGTTACAAAGTTATTAGGTATATACAGTTCACCTTACTTAGCCATTTGGCATGCAATGAGTTTGTATTATTATTATTAAATATTACATAATCTCGTCATTGTAACAATTACGAATAACTTTTCATTTCATTTGCAATATTATTTTATTAACAGACAGACAGACAGAGTTACTGTCGCGCTTATGATGTTAATAAGGATTATCTATTTTTTTTTATCTTCTTCTTCTAATATATAAAATTTCCATGTCACAATGTTAGTTACCGTACTCCTCCGAAACGGCGCGACCGATTTTTACCAAATTTTATATGCGTATTCAGTAGGTCTGAGAATCGGCTACTATCTATAAATTATAAGGCAAAACAACGTTTGGCGGGTCAGCTAGTAGTATAGATAAATGCTCCGGTTCCATCATAGGTCTTAATATGCGATAATGACACCGCAAAAAAAACCCATGAGTTTCTTGTGTCTTCTTCTCATTGGAGGTCGCGTTCCGAAGACACACTAGATTACTGACTACAAATGTATTGGTATTTTCCATGTTTAAACTTGTTTTTCTCATGGTATGCATGGTATGCAAGCAAACATGGTAAATACCCCGTTGTTTAATAATAATATTTGTAGTGAAAACAACTATGTAAGTTTAAGATAGATTACTGACGATTCAAAACTACCATTTAATTTTTTTTTTGAAGTAAAAGGCAACAATGATTAGAATAGTTATCATCATCATCATCTCAGCCGATTGACGGGAACATCCGGATAAAAAGTCTATAATTATGTACATACCAAGTTTTATCGCAAACGGTTTGGTAGTTTTTTAAAGAAACAAACAAATATAGGTACAACTAAACATTCGCATTTAAGTATAATAAAGAATTTTTGAAATCGGTCCAGTCGTTTCCAACAAATCTTTGAATCTAATATAGTCTAAGATATACCATGCACACGTAGAAAAAAAATGTTCAGTGGACTTTAATAAAGACATGTTGGTTGTATATATGGGCTGGAATACTCTGGGGGTGAGACGGGTAAAACCGCATTGCGCAGTTAGTACCTTGATAACTGGTCTGATCAACAGTAAAACTAAAATAGGCATTGTTACAATGTCCCTACACGAAACTAGGTCTCAAGAGCCTCGTTACGGACACCTACTATACCCATGTACAGTTGGGAACATAAGTTAATGCCCACTGAAAAAAAAGACAACAACTTTAAATCAATTTGTACATAAAAAAACACCACGTTAAGTATTTTCGCTGAAAACGACTCCGTAAACTATTAAAATTAATTTCATCTATACTAATATTATAAAGAGGTAACGTTGGTAACATGTATGTATGTATGTATATTGGGGGTAATCTCCGAAACTACTAGACCGATTTCAAAAATTCTTTCACCATTAGAAAGCTACATTCACCCTGAGTAGCATAGGCTACTTTTGATCCCGATATTCCCACGGGATCGGGACTTACGCGGGTGAAACATGAAAAAATATCACGGTTTTCGTCTAGTGGTAGACTCTTGACTTTTATTCCAAAGGTCGTAGTTTCGAATCCCAACCGACCACGCATCACTATATTTTTCTTAAAAAAAAATTGTGCGCTACGCTCTTAAAACTGAGAAAACCCGCGTCTTAATTTCCCGTCTAATTATAAGGCCACCTACGGAAAAAGCACAATCTTTTTTCACAATTCAATTACAGAAAAAAATAAGCACATTAAAAATATAATACAAGGTACCCAAAAGACATAAAGACCCCATTATCTTATGGATAGCTTTGGCCTATGGCTATCCTTTGAACCCGAGCGTCTGTCCAAACCACAGTCTCTTAGCCGATATAAATGAAAACAAAACAATAAATTGTGGATTCCAGGCCCTCGCTACCTAACATATCTATTACTATTATAAAGCGGAAGAGTTTGTTTGTTTTTTTGTTTGTTTGTTTGTTTGAACGCACTAATCTCAGGAACCACTGGTCCGATTTGAAAAATTCTTTCGGGGTTGGATAGTCCATTTATTGAGGAAGGCTATAGGCTACTTTTGATCCCGATATTCCCACGGGATCGGGACTTATGCGGGTGAAAGCGCGGGGAGCTGCTAGTTATATATAAATAAAAATACAAGATCACGGTCCGAAGGCATAATGACCTATGCCTTCGGACCGTGATGACTCCTAGGACATGTCGGTTTCCTCACGATGTTTTCCTTTACCGTAAGAGCGATGTTATTAGCGCACATAACTCTTTTTTCTTTAAAAAACGGTACGCGGTCGGCCGGGATTCGAACCCTCGGAATAAAAGTCGTATCTACCACTAGACACAACACCGCCATACCTAACATACCTACTATAAATTAGTTTAGCTAACCGCCGAATACAGGAACGCCACTTAAAATTTGAGGCGTACTTAAATAATTGAGCAGTTTCTAAATTTAAAAATAATATGGGAATTTTCGAATTTGTGAGGTGCTTAGTTGTTTAAGTAGAACTCAAATGTTGAGTTGCGTTTCTGTATTCGACCCTACGTAACGCATTTTTCAGAATTTTACACAATCTCTTTTTTTTAGGAAAGACTCCTGAAGAACGATCCAATTGACTTACCCTGTTTTACCTTAATTATTTTGAACATTTGCAGTGAGCATCCACTTTTGTCCTCCAACTGTACCCGCTATAGAAACCTACGTAGGTCCACCTAATTGCCCGTGTTCCCATAAAAGCTATTTTACGCGTTCAATTTGGTCGATTTCACAGCGTTACAGTTTTATAGCTTACACTTGGTCGTGAAAAGTTTCAGATTAACAATTACTGAGTTACGAGACATCTAGGTAATTGTAAACAAAGACGCTCTCCTTTGGGAGTTTCGCACTTAGATGAAAACAAAAATAGTAGATACGGTATATTCTAACATTGCGTATTCGAAAAATTAGCTAGAAACACCTAACTTGCATTTTCATTTTTTTTTGTATTTTAAAACATTTGTCTTTGAGAATGAATCAGGCATTTATAAAATGAGAAAAAAGGCATTCTGATGGATTTCAAAAAGATAATCGCAGTGTGACAGCACTTGCTCACGCGGCAACGGTTAGGTTAGTGCGTCAGCTAGACGCAGTTTTATCGTCTCATTTTCCGAGACTAGGTAGGTAGGTTTTTTGTTTTCATCTATGGTTTCGCAGGAAATTTAATCCCACTGCGACTTAGTATAGCCCACGAGGAGAGATTGGATTACGCAATCGACGGCTTCTGTGGCGCGTCGGGTGAAGGCCCGACTGACGACTGCAATTCGGAAGGTTGCGGGTTCGATCCCCGCCAGGTGCAATTTCGTCAATTCGTAGAAAGCTCCTGTAGCGCCTTACTGCCTAACTCCTCTTAGAATAAAAAAGACGTAACTTTAAAGAACTCAAATGATTAGGTATTAGTATAAGATTGCCAAAAATAAAAGTAATTTAATTATTAATTAAATTCCACTGGGAGCCTTAAAGACGGGGATAGATGATAATTACCTGTCCTTTTTCGGTTGCATAGGAATGAGTGGGATAGAATTGTATGAAAAAACGATGATTTCTCCTAACAACGATGATTACTCGTAAAATGTGCATTATTTCATCAAAACACTATGAAGAGGATCGGAGTAATATAGTTTTATATTACGTATTAAAATATTAACTCAATTATACGCAAAGATTTGGAAATAAATTGATTTTAGTTGAAAATTAGACTTAAAAAGAAAAAAAAATATCTCAGATCGTCATTTCACATAGGTCTTAAAAGAAAGTGTCTATACACTTATTATGGAAACCTGGTCACGAATCGACTTCGTCCACAATGAAATTTTCTCGACGTAACCACCACAATGGAAATTGGAAAACAAACTCGGTCAAGGGCAGTACAAACTAACAGTTAAACCTATATTCTGTTATAGTTAACCACGGTTAATGCTTCGTTTAACTTTTGACGTTAGTTTTTGATGTGGGTTAGCGTTCATGTTGTCAGATGAAATATGGTTAACTGATTGATAAAATGGTAGCTTGATTGAATCTCTGATTAAATTTAAATCAAAATACATGTGTGCTTGTCCATTTTGTAGTGTTGATTTATAGTTTTAAAGCTTGTGCCTGATGAGATGATACTAAATGATTCGAAAATTATATTCTAGTTGTCAGATGAAATAGGATTGTCTGATTGATAAAATGGTAGGTAATCGAAATCTCTGATTTAAATCAAAATACTTATTTGATTTCGATGTAATGTATCCACGACCTTCCTACCCAGAGCACAGTTAAGTTTTTTCTGTTCATTCGTTTTTTAATGCATAATTAACATAAAAACAATAAATTTGACAGTATTTCAAAATGTAAAAATTCTTATTCTACTAAGTACGTTTTCTAAGAGCCTAGACATTTTTTAGGGTTCCGTAGCCAAATGGCAAAAACGGAATCCTTATTTTTAATTTGAATTTCAAGTAGGTACTTACAGATTTTATGTCTTGTCACAATACTAAGTACGTTTTTAAGTGCCTAGATATTTTTAAGGTTCCGTAGCCAAATGGCAAAAAACGTAACCCTTATTTTTAATTTGCTTACAAGTACCTACTTACAGATTTCATGTATTTACTATTACAAGTATAGAAAAAGAAGAATATTTTCTTTATCTTCTTCTATACCTACCCCTTTAGCCAAACAAATACCGCCATTAGAAAATTAAATGAAATATCTTTCTCACAAAATAGAAGCCAATATTCCGCTACAGTTCACAATAATGTCGCGGTTAGAGAAAATAGAAATAATATTTTAACTGAAAATAATACGAAGAAATTGTATTGAAACGTATCCCTCTTGGATTTCACAAAGCTTTCAGCAATTTCTCCTGAAACTTTCTATGAAAGTTCTCTGTATAATAGAATATTGTTTTAGCTTTCTGAAGGTAAAATCTATCTTATTCTTTTCCTATTTAGGCCCCTGTCCGACATGGCGCTAGGAGCGGCCACCGAATAGAGCTAGAAACTAGTTGACGACCAGTGAGCAAATAATAGCGTTAAAATTAATAAAACAAAAGATAATTATAGAATATTTTAAATATAGAACACGCTGTCTACAACACACTACTCGCTGGGTATGTGAATAATCTATGATGAACTACTAATATGTCCAGCTATTTCGTTTAAACTCTAAAAATTAGCAAACTAAAGTGGAAATGGGCAGGCGATATAAATTATGCTTCGAGCTCGAAGGACAGATAACCGTTGTGGGGTGTTGGATCGCAGGAGATCGTTAGATGGAGGTGACTTGGGATTGCTGTTTGTGGCGTCGTATGGGAGAGGCCTATGTTCAGCAGTGGACGGATAAGGGCTGAGAAGATTTTATTTATACGGATTTACATGTATATCTGACGACCTCAGTGGCACGTCGGGGGAAGCCCCGACTGCAATGCAGGAGGTTGCGGGTTGGATTCCCGCCGGGTGCAAGTATTTATGCTTAAAAACTAAATATTTGTTTCCGGTCTGGGTGTTTTCTTGTATTATATGTATGTATTTACAAAAAATGTGTAATATCCGTATATCTGTTGTCTAGTACCCATAGTACAAACCTAGTGCTTTGTTTGGGACTAGATTTCGCTGTATGTAACGTCGTGCAATATTTATTTATTTATCTATCGGTATATTTTATGCACGAAAATAGCCGACTCGCGCACGCTCAGCTCACCCGCTTGCTGTCGGACACCTGTCTAACTCAGTTCAAAAAAGAAAGGTTGACAATATATTGTGGCTTTATCCCTATTGGTACTATGGAACTATCTCGGTCGTAATGGGGTGGCACACGCAAAGCTATGAGCAGATGACGCTGATGTCAGATGATCTTTTTTTTTTTATGATGGTCCCCCACAAATGAATACGCCGAGTTTTTTTTTTTCTTTCAGTCTGAGATTGATATGGCCAATTTGGCGCCGAGAGTTGTAAAAAACACCTGTTTGACAGTTCTTAATTCAAACCTAAGATCATTCGACCAACGCCCCCTGCTGGGATAAAAAGTTAGTGTTCCTCCTCATTAATCTATGACTGAGCTAGTTTCACGCATATAACAGTTTATAATAGACTACAAACATAACAAAGGCTTGTCTCGTGAACAACCAAGTTGCAATTACTGAGGAAATGTCGAGCTCCGTACAAACTAATTAAAACATGGTAAATACCGGGAATAGTTTTAACTTTAATATTAAATTACCTATTTCATAATATTTGTAGTGAAAACAACCATGATAGTTTAAAATCATGGGTATAATAGACTAGAAAATACGACCTCTGTAGCGCGTCTGCAATGCAGAAGGTTGCGGGTTCGATTCCCGCCAGGTGACTTTCTACATATGCTAACAGCATCCCGCTCTTTCACTCGCGCAACTCGCGATCCCGCAGGATTATCCAAAAACCCCTTTCTTAGTGGATCTCTACACACCACAAAGAACATATTTCCATGTCTCTAGGACTAGCGGTTCGGGGACCCCGGGCTCTCGAGAGGGATGCAACCGGGAACATCGCTCGGATGATGATAGGACCAGCGGTTTGGGCTCTGTGTTGATATATAGATCAGTCAGGATATTGAATTAAATGTATATAGATATACTTAGACAGATATAACTTGCTACCCAAAGGGACAACGCAGCCTGCCTTTTGGGTATATTCCATAATTTGTATCCTTTAAATTTTTTTTTTTTTATTATATTTATTTAGTTAATTAGGATGGTACACTGTTGGTATGAGACAATAAAATAAATACCAGAAAGATATGAGATAGATAAACAGTGGGGCGATAGAAAAATCAGTAGTTAGTCTACATTCGACCCCACCGGGAGGGTGAAGGTACCACCCCACCAACAATGTAAATATTGTTTTCGTCCCACACAGTGAGTTCGAATTATTTTTACAGCACACCCACGCAAATATCGATCTGAATTTCATGAAATATTTATGGACGAAGTGCGTGTCTGTGTTATGAGTGCTCTAACAACTATCCCCCTTACTTTTAAACAATGAATAACTTTATGTAACGTTTGGCTTTGTCTGTTAACTTTGAAACTTCATGTCACAGTGAAAGACAAATGTTACATAAAGTTAGTCATCGTTTACAAGTAAGGGGGGTATCTAAAGTATAACTCAATAGAAATCTATATGTATAAGAAAGTCATGTTAGTTACACTATTTATAATTCAAGAACGGCTGAACCGATTTGGCTGAAAATTAGTAAGTGTAGCTTAGAACGGAGGAGGCGGGCATAGGATACTTATCGTCTCTTCCCATCTTCTTCTGTTCGTATAGTGGTGTGTCTCACCCGGTGTTATAGTTTCACCGTCAGGTCACCTTAAGGCCTCTAACTTGACCTAACGACCGCTATCAGAAGAAACAACCGAGACCATCTGCTTAACATGTCTTCCGAACACGGAGGAGATCGAGAAATGTTTTTTTTTGCCACACAAATTATCGGTCACCCTTCCAAGTAATGATCGCGCAAAGCATTGGCTTAACCCGCACGTCCGTTCAAGATAGGTAGGTACAGAGCTAGGCCAATGAGTTCCTCATCAGATGACGTGACATTAGGTCAAATTCTAGCTTTATGTCATGTAAAAAAAAGCCTTGAAACTTCGGGTGTTGATAAATTGTTAAAATAATAACGCGATAAAATCCGAAAAATGAGTTTATTTTCCTTATATTACCTAGATGGTGGGTAAGTATTCTAACAACAAAGTCGTTTCAATTTTGATTCATCTTTTTGGAAGATATGTAGTAAGTCATTTCCCGAACAGTTTGAATTTAGAACTGGTGAAGATCTAGAATAGAATAGAATAGAATATAGTTTATTGGCAACAAAAAACACTAATACAAGAACAAAAAAAACAAAATTCAATAAAAAAAAACATGATTTGCTGCGAAACGGTCCTCAACTCAGCGTAATGCTAGTCTTTCGGCTAGCGCTGGTGTTCCGTTGGCCCAGATCTCTGATCTGATCTCTCTCTGTCCGTCAGAGACGAGTTTGAACGACAGACGACCTTTTTACTTCTAGTCTCTTATAGAGAGGCCTCTACTTTAATGACGAGGAACACTAACTTTTTATTCCGGCAGAGGGCGTTGGTCGACTAATCTTAGGTTTGAATTAAGAACTGTCAAATAGGTGATTTTTACAACTCTCGACGAAATATTGGCCATATCGGTCTCAGACCGAAAGAAAAAAAAAACTCGGCGTTTTCATTGGTGGGGGACCAAAATAAAAAAAAAAAGATCATCCGACCCCAGCGCCATCTGCTCACAGCTTTGCGTGTGCCACCCCATTCTGCAAAGGAAAAAGGAAATGAAAGAAAATCTGTCCTTCAAAACCGTCAGAAAAAAAAATCGGACGGATGGATGACAGATTTTCTTCTAGAAAATTTTCGTTTTCGTTTTTTGTTCGTAGAGATAAAGTAGAGGCCAGTCCACTTCTATGTTAATTTCATTATAAGTCTAAAATACTTATTAAAAGTCCACTGTTACCAAATACAGCAGTAGGTATAAAATGAGCAGCATTTTCGCAGCGTACTCCGTGGGCGATCGGATGCGAATACGATTGCGAAGCGATCCGATGCGAATTCAATGCGGTGCGGTGCGACGCGGCGACTCGGTCCTACGTGCGCGCGAATCGTCCTACACCATTACCGCTTTCCTCCGTCGCCGTCGCCTTAAATATCAAGTCGACAGATCGCGTTCGCTTCAAATCGTGCCGCGCCGCATCTCACTTTACGTGCATTTGGTCACGTAGGACACTTCAATAGCTATCGACTGTTTGTTGTTTCGGCGCCGCTTCGCGTTCGCATCCGATCGCCCACGTAGGACGCTCCGTTAGTCATAGCTTAGATATATACCTACCTAGATACATAAAAATGTTACAAGAAAGGTACAACTACAAATTTTTCCTGTTAATAAAAGTAGCTGAGTTGATTTCAAAATGACTTTAACAATTACCCAGGGGAAACTTTCGAAATGTAATTAAGCTGAATTACCTATAGCTTTAATAACTGTGTAGGTAGATATACCGAAAACTTTGGTAAGTCGAACCACAATAGTAAAAGTAATAAAGTTTTATTGATATACACTCCATATAGTAGGTACTCTAGGTACCTACTAAAACATAAAGTATTATTTGGCTGCTGTTATAGTGACTTAACTCTATTAAATAAAAAAAATACATGACGTTACACACAGCGCAATCTAGCCCCAAACTAAGGACTAGGCTAGTACTATGGGTACTAGATAACGGATATACTTTACATATTATACTTTTTTTCTTAATACATACCTAATATAATAATAATATAATACATAGAAAACACCCAGGCCGGAGACAAATATTTATATTTAAGCATAAATATTTGCACCCGGTGGAAATCCAACCCGCAACCTCCTGCATTGCAGTCGGGCCTTCCCCCAACGCACCACAGAGGTCGTCACAGATGTAATAGTTACATATATCGTCTCGTGGACTTTTTTGTAGATATTACTAGAACTATAAATCACTAGTACATTTCTATAATCAATAGTTTTCGCAGCACACTCAACTAAAAGATATTTTTAAACCCTGGTTCACAATATAACTCATGGTTATGTAGAGAATTGTTATTCTAGTTTTGTCAAATCAAGCCTTAGGCTCATTTTCAGAGTTTACTAGTCCGAGGATTAAGGAACTAACTCGTCCCGGGCTAATTGGACATTTTACGTCAATTCTGTTTGAACAGTTAGTACGGTAAAGTCGGTATACTAGTTAGTTAGTTAGTGCTCCGACTAGTAAGCTCTGAAAGTAAGCTTTTAGCAAATGATTATTTAATAAATGACATTTCTCGCGCTCTCCTTTCCTTTCGTGTCCTCTTACTTATTAGGTAACTAGCAGCGTCCCGTGGTTTCACCCGCGTAAGTCCCAATTCCGTGGGAATATCGGGAGCCAAAGTAGCCTATGTTACTCAGGGTAAATGTAGCTTTCTAATGGTGAAAGAATTTTTGAAATCGACCAAGTAGTTTTTGAGTTTATTCATTACAAACATACGACACACACACACAAAAATAGAAATCTTTCCTCTTCATAATATTAGTGTAACTGTAGATTTATCCATCTCTCTCTATACTTATAATATGTCGAAATGGAGATTTGTCGTAAATTTCCAGGGAAGAAACAGTCGACTATTTTTTTATGGAGAAAGAGTAGGTTGGGTATCCTTTCCTCTTAAGGCTGAAATAATTTATTTGAAACATAATTAAAGCAAAAGGAAGGTTTGTTAAAAGTTTGAACACAAAATGTCCGCAGACGACTAAGTTTTTAATAGATATCTTATCTTCAGAGTAATTTATTTAACATTCAGCTCCGCCCTCCGATTTACCCACGCAAACCCCTATTCTTAAAGTAGAAAATATCACGATAAAAAATGCGAAAGTAACTCTGTCTGTCTGTTACGCTTTCAAGCCGTTCAAACCGTTGAACCGATTTTGATGAAATTCTGAAGGGACCTTACAGATAACTTAATAAAAAAAACTTGAGAGCTGTCAAGGGACAACCGGATTGAACTTCGTTCCAATAAATTTCGATTTCAAACTAGCTTACAAACTAAATCCTAATTTGCCTGCATCGGTTTAGAGCTAACTCGTCATATAACTAAACCTCTATTCACCACTTCGCTTAAGAGCTAAGGCGCGCTATGACTAAACCTCAATTTAACTACTTCGGCCATGACCTAATACGCAATAAGTCTATACATCAATATGCCCATCTCTCGTTAGGTCTAAGGCACAACGCGAAATTGACAGACTGCGGTTTAGGTAGGTTAGGTTTACTTAGAGACTAAACGCCTAAAACTAGTGTCCGCGACCGAAACTGATTTCGGAAGTTGTCGTGCACGCTCGCCTAACTTCGTTTCGCGTGTTTCGTTTTAACTTCGTTAAAAAATAATAAAAATATTATTAAAAAAAAAATATTAAGTATATTAAATAAATGATTACAACAAACTTAATATGCTGTGATCCCATTTCATGTCCTAATTTATGCAGAATAATAGGTAAATTGCACCAAATTTTAGTATTTTAAGGAATTTTATACTTGGCCAAGTGAGTTTCGGTTTCGGTCGAGAATGAAAAACCAGTTTCGGTCGGACTCTACCTAAAACATATAACTGCAGGTCGGTGTAGCCACTTGGGAAAATAGGTCGGTCACTGCGACGGATTAAAAACACTAATGGGGATGTCAAGTGGGCGCAGTTGTGGTCGCGTGAATGAGAGCACACACGTTTGATTTGTGTTTTCGGAAAAATTGCAAAATTTTTCTTCATTCCTTTTTATTGCACAAGGCAGTTTTATCTAGATTTGTTTTTAGGGACAAAGTAGGCATTAAAAAAATTACACTTGCGGCGAGGCTTGAACTCGCGTCTTTGGGTCGGTACCCCAACCTCATATCCAACTAGACCACGCAAGTCCCTGCCCCGATCGGTGAAAATTATGAAGCGTAGGTTAAATATTCAAAAGGTTAAAATATTCAGGTGGGTTAGTCTAGGCTACCCCTACCTGAGTCAATAACGTAAAAATAGATTTTTGTGATATGAAACAGAAATAGTTATCGTATTGATCCCTCCCTTCCACCTAGTTATATCTAAACCCGACTGCCCACGTTTATTACTAACGAGTCACCCTTTTCTGTTCCAATATTTTTTTCAACCAATCAGTCGATTAGTCAGTGGCTTCTTCTCATCCGAGCGATGTTTCCAGTTGCATCCCTCTCGGCAGCCCGGGGTCCGCTAAACCGGTCATCATTGACTATACCTTCTGCAATTAGATTTTGCAATCTTTATACGGCCGGCCGCCTGCCTGACACCAACCCTCTTAGGGATCAAGCAGTTTATATCCTAAGAAACCACTTTTGTTCTACGACTTTTCATTTTCCACGAATTTCCAAAAGTCGTAGAACAAAAGTAGTTCCTTAGAATGTCAGGAAGTAGCTCCCGACCGCTTTCATAATTTGTTACCAATAACCCTGTATAATTGTCTGAATGGTTATTTGTACCTACGTAAGTTCTTAGTTTGGTACCTAATTACCTACCCTTTCAATAACCCTGTACTTTTCCCTGTATCATTAACGAGCTTGCCTAGAGTTGTCCGAAGCATCCAATGTCACAGCGAGCGAGGTCGGCAGTCGGTAATCAGTGTTCCGAGCTCCGGTGAACTGTGTTTCTCTTCTGTAACGTGACTGTGTCCATTTGCATGCAATTTCATAATGACGACGACAAATAACACCTGCATTGTTGTGTTGTAATGTTGAATGCCATTAGGTACTAAATAGTTTTTTACATTATTACTAGATACCTATAAAACCTAGACCGCGTCTCCCACCCACCCAAGAAGTGCTGGCTTGACGTTATAAGATCGGATATGCGTGCTAATGGCCTCACTACACGGGATGCCGAAGATCGTGCGAAGTGGAGACGTAAAAGTAGGAAAGCGGACCCCGGGCTCTCGAGAGAGATGCAACCGGGAACAACGCTCGGATGATGATGACTAGATACCTATAAATAAATAAATAAATTCTCTGAACAACACACTAGGTTAGCCACGCCACTACACTAAAACGTCGACGTCGTTTTCGAACACGACGAAGACCTCGACGTTTCGGCAAACGGGTTACACCGGCCATGGTCGCAAGAAGACACGCACGAATCGTCGAGGTAATTTAGAAATAGAAATAGAAACTCATTTATTCGCAACAAATACACATAATACAACTAAAACTAATGGATAATTTTGACTACATACACCATTTGTTACGAAACGAACCCAATTTAAATCCATGATTGCGACATAAATAATTCTAATGATTACTAATGAAGCATAAAAACTTGTTCTGTGGCTGTGCAGTGTGTGATGATCAGTCAGTCAGTCAGGGCAAAGCATTTTATAGGGGAGCGGATCGTCTTACATAAATTTTTAATTCCTAACATCGGAGGTCCGAAAATGTTTCACATACCATTTTAAATCATAATAATCATTCTTCATAATTTTTTTAAAACATAAAATTTAAAATTCATAATCATTGAAATTCATAATATCACTATTATGAATTTCGTTTTTACTAAAATTTGTTTTAATGAATTTCTTAATCATAAGTATTTTATCCATAATTATTGAAAATTATAATGACTAAATTCCTACAGCAGCGCTTTGGCGAGCGAGCGTAGCGATCGTGCCGCGGCAGCGGTCGCCAAAGCGCCTAATACTATCCATAAAAAAGCGTGATGTATCTTAATCATAAGTGTTTTTATGAAGATCGACAGAACACAAGTCAAAAACAATCGAACATTTCCGTTAGAGTTTGATAATAGGGTAAGTAGTTCATAAAATAAGTTTTGTTACAGTTGCCTTTCTTAATATAAATAATCTTAGTAACACATTATGAATGATCAAGAATGTTATGAAGAAAAAAAAATCTGAAAAATAAAATTATGATTTTAAAATGTTCTTGGTAGTAACAGTATGAATAAAAAAAATATGATCACTAACTGTTATGAGCTCCGATGGTAGTAATAAAAATGTCTGAATAAAAAAAGTGTGAAAAGTAAAATTATGAAGAGTGATTATTATGAACACAAATCGATAGTGAGACAAAGAATATGACTTAGAATTTTATGTGAGCCAATATGGACCCATTTTATAGATATAGGTAGATTTTAAATACCTACTCGTATAAACTCTTCGTAACCAATTATAAATTCAGGGCTCAGATTCAACTGGGTTTTACAATAATATCGTATATTTTTCCATTAACTCAGCTCGTTTTATTTAAAAATCCGTTATCATTTTAAAAATATTTTTATTTCAATAAAAAATGAGTAAGCCTTTTTGGTTAACTCCCGTTTCTTTTATATTAAAGGTTGTAAAAAGTTAATTAGTTTAATTAGTCAAAATAAATAATCTAAAGCTTTTGATCCCTGTCTAAAAGATTCCCTTTGTACCAAATCTCTTTGAGGACTAAAGAATTAAGTAGGTTTACCTACCTACCTAATTGAATCAATACCAAATATACCAACTCGGATTTTGATACTTGTTGGCCTGCCCCGCTTTCGGTTTAGATAAGAAAATAAATAAGAAAATAAGAAAAGATACCTTCTCATTCTCCATACCAAGACAAACGTACCTACTAGACTGTTTCCTCCCTGGATGAAGACATTAGAGAAAATATGTTTATGCCATAAAACCTTTATCAAACATGACCTTGCCAGTACTATTTGGTCTTTTTCGTTTTCTAATTGGAACTGAAATAAAATTTTGACAAATCGTAATATGTAGGAAATCAAAACGTGGCATGGGCATGGTTTTATGGAAAAAACAATTTGCTCTAATGTCTTTATCCAGGGAGGAGCCTTTGTATAGATAACGAATAGGTGGGTAGACTGAACCTTTTTTGGAAGTCGGTTAAAAAGCTTAAAGTCGGAATTGCAAAACCGCATTACGTAAAAGAGACCGCAACATGATGTAACAAAACTTTGTATGTATTCACAAAACCACTAGGTAGCCAACTGTTGCCAAAGGTCACATACAGATCCGAAGCTAGACTTGCTTAGAAGAAGTGGCTTATCCCATTTCAAACGAGTGCTTCGTTTAGTTCCACGTAATAGCCTCTCTTGTGATATTGTAACTGGCATTCTAGAGGCACCTACGCGACTTTATATAAGTAGAAAGTTTTGAAAGAAAATCAAGGTTTATGATTCGATACCCACTCGTTCTCCATACAAATGTAGTCGACTGTTTTTTCCCCTGAATAAAGACATTAGATCAAATATTTTTATGTTATAAAACCTATATCTGTTTTGACCCCCCATGCCCCACATGCCACTACGTCCTGATTTTTTTCATATTCTTATTTTTCTAAATTTTATTTCAATTCTAATTTGAAAATGAAAACACCAAAGCGTAGGGGCATGGTCATGCCAGGTACCTATAGGTTGTATGGTATAAACATTGTATAAACAGATTTGCTCTAATGTCTTTATCCCGGGAGGAAACAGTCGACTACGTTTGTATGGAGAAAGAGAAGGTACACTTTCCTCTAAGTGACTCAGCTCCGTTCACGTTGCAAACCAAGATTTACAGAGTTGAGGTCGTTAAAAATATGTGCTCTTGAAGCAAATAAAATAAAATTTTACTCTCAAATATGATTTTCGTACGACAAGTCTCTATCGTATTCTACTAATAAGCAAGCATGTTGGTATTTTTGTTACTTCTTCAAGCAAAAACTACGGAACCGATTGCGATGAACCTTGGAATGCATATGCATGCAGCTGGAGGTCATTAAGCCTGTCTGTAGTCTGTAGTAGGCCAGAACTTTCTCGGACGGTTAACTATAAAATTCATTTGAAACACCAGTTTTCAAAACAATGCTTATTAAAGTTAACGTTGAGGATATTTACTAGGTCATGGATGGAATCGGGACGGATGAAACCGCGGAAAACAGACAGTCTATCTATACTTTTAAAATCTAAGATATGGGACCGCATTTTATTAGTTATAAGGACGTTATTGCTTATATCATGCTTATATCAATGATTTGCAGGTCGTTGTGGCGTTTTACTACCGAATTTATTACGTTTTAATGTCGTAAAAATATCATAACTTTTGCGTATAACTTATGTTGTAACGAGTTTGTGAATGGCGCGGCGGGCCATTCATAAACTCGGGAGGATCAGAGTTGTGTTGTTGTACATTGTAATTTAATTAGTCAAAGTTTTAGAACTTTTAAGAGGACAGTCTACCAACTCTTTTCTCCATACAAACTTTACTGTAGTTTTTAAAAGTTTTAATGTAGTCGACTGTTTCCTCCCTTTTTTTTTTTATTTTTTTTTACGAGGGGAATCTCCTTAAGACCGTCAGGCCGCTCCCGGGGGAGAGCGGCCCGGTGTGTGGGGGTCCCCCCGGCCAAGATGGTGTACGGCCAGGGTATACCCACTAAACCCCTCGGTGTCCGTCTTCTCCGCTAAGTGTGGGGACAGACGGGAAACGCTCTCGCATACTACCGTCTGCCCCACAGCGGTTGGCCGCGTCCGGCCTCCTCGCCAAAAATCTCCGTATGAGGTAAACCCTCACGAGGGGCGGCGTGGACACGCCGCCGCCACCTCAGGCTCAGTGTTTGGCGACGAACTCCCCCGAGTCCGCCGCCAAGAGCGGTTCGGGGGAACCAGGGATGTCTGGACACCCCTGGTTCCCCTGCAACGGGTGAGGTCTGTGGCCCCGTCGCCGACAACTTTTCGGCTGCAGGGGATAGGGCGAGCGGCAACGACACACCGACACGCCTCTTCCCCTGCAGCCCCACCGCGTCCGCCATCTAACGGTGGCGGCCCCGCCGAGGCCGCGGCAGATAGGGAGAGCGGCAACGAAACACCGACACTCCTCTCCTGCCGCGGCCCCGAAACCTCCTCCAGCCGCAAGCCGAAGCTCAAGCGGCTCCTCCTCGGGTGGGTTCCTCTTCGTTTCACCGTGGGTGACCAAGCCACGGTTACTAAGTCCCCCCGCCACGACAAGGCGGGAACCCTTCGGGGGGGGACTGTTTCCTCCCTGGATATTAGAAAAAATATGTTTGTGTCATTCATAAGTCCTCTATCAGTCATGACCATATTAACCATGCCCCTACGTTTTGATTTTTTCATTTTTTAATTTTTCTGCATTTTATTTCTATTCAAATTAGAAAACGAAAAAAACTAAAACGTAGTTGCATAGTCATGGCAGATATTATAGGTTTTATGGCGTAAACATATTTGTTCTAATGTCTTTATCCAGGGAGGAAACAGTCGACTACGTTTCTATGGAGAAAAAGTATTTGTGTTTACAAGAAAAATGTGTTTTCCTAATTAGATATCTAGTAGATACTCATAGCACAAGGCTAGTTGCTAAGATTGGAATTATGTAAAATATTGTCTTTGCTATACATCAAACCCTACTTATAAAGATGAAAGTTTGTGTGTAAATAAGTATAAGTATGGTAAGTAAGTCCTTCACGTAAAAACTACTGAACCGATTGCGGTGAAATTTCGTATGTTGATAGTTTGAAATCTGGATTAACAAAGGCTACTTTTTAAATAGGTAGATACATGTTTTAATGTGCTAAAACTCAAATTAAGTACGTAGAAATTACAGAGATAAACTTAACACTAATACGATTTTTTAAATTTCAGACCATAATATGACATTTTCGTTTTTTGTATTTGACATTTTATCTTTAGGAAAATGTGTCAAATCATAGCTTGCAATTAAAAAACGAAGTAGATATATGGGTGTGGCTAAGGGCGGCCTTATCGCCTAAGGACCCGATATTCCTACAAGACCGGGACGTACGCTGGCAAAACCGCGAGGCGCAACTAGTTCCTTCATATTTTATACAAAACGGGGTGTTTTTGTATTACTTCGCATACCCGAGGCGTTTTACCTTTCCAGTGTTCCCATCTCAAAGGTTAGGGGCACATTGTCATATCTTTATGTCGCTATAAGTACTTAAGTAGGTAAATATCTTGAAAATGTTGCCAGATTGAAACTTGGGAACGTTGTAATGAAGTTAAATATAGCCGTTTTTAGGGTTCCGTACCTAAAGGTAAAAACGGGACCCTATTACTGAGACTTCGCTGTCTGTCTGTCTGTCTGTCTGTCTGTCTGTCTGTCTGTCTGTCTGTCTGTCTGTCTGTCTGTCTGTCTGTCTGTCTGTCTGTCTGTCTGTCTGTCTGTCTGTCTGTCTGTCTGTCTGTCTGTCTGTCTGTCTGTCTGTCTGTCTGTCTGTCTGTCTGTCTGTCTGTCTGTCTGTCTGTCTGTCTGTCTGTCTGTCTGTCTGTCTGTCTGTCTGTCTGTCTGTCTGTCTGTCTGTCTGTCTGTCTGTCTGTCTGTCTGTCTGTCTGTCTGTCTGTCTGTCTGTCTGTCTGTCTGTCTGTCTGTCTGTCTGTCTGTCTGTCTGTCTGTCTGTCTGTCTGTCTGTCTGTCTGTCTGTCTGTCTGTCTGTCTGTCTGTCTGTCTGTCTGTCTGTCTGTCTGTCTGTCTGTCTGTCTGTCTGTCTGTCTGTCTGTCTGTCTGTCTGTCTGTCTGTCTGTCTGTCTGTCTGTCTGTCTGTCTGTCTGTCTGTCTGTCTGTCTGTCTGTCTGTCTGTCTGTCTGTCTGTCTGTCTGTCTGTCTGTCTGTCTGTCTGTCTGTCTGTCTGTCTGTCTGTCTGTCTGTCTGTCTGTCTGTCTGTCTGTCTGTCTGTCTGTCTGTCTGTCTGTCTGTCTGTCTGTCTGTCTGTCTGTCTGTCTGTCTGTCTGTCTGTCTGTCTGTCTGTCTGTCTGTCTGTCTGTCTGTCTGTCTGTCTGTCTGTCTGTCTGTCTGTCTGTCTGTCTGTCTGTCTGTCTGTCTGTCTGTCTGTCTGTCTGTCTGTCTGTCTGTCTGTCTGTCTGTCTGTCTGTCTGTCTGTCTGTCTGTCTGTCTGTCTGTCTGTCTGTCTGTCTGTCTGTCTGTCTGTCTGTCTGTCTGTCTGTCTGTCTGTCTGTCTGTCTGTCTGTCTGTCTGTCTGTCTGTCTGTCTGTCTGTCTGTCTGTCTGTCTGTCTGTCTGTCTGTCTGTCTGTCTGTCTGTCTGTCTGTCTGTCTGTCTGTCTGTCTGTCTGTCTGTCTGTCTGTCTGTCTGTCTGTCTGTCTGTCTGTCTGTCTGTCTGTCTGTCTGTCTGTCTGTCTGTCTGTCTGTCTGTCTGTCTGTCTGTCTGTCTGTCTGTCTGTCTGTCTGTCTGTCTGTCTGTCTGTCTGTCTGTCTGTCTGTCTGTCTGTCTGTCTGTCTGTCTGTCTGTCTGTCTGTCTGTCTGTCTGTCTGTCTGTCTGTCTGTCTGTCTGTCTGTCTGTCTGTCTGTCTGTCTGTCTGTCTGTCTGTCTGTCTGTCTGTCTGTCTGTCTGTCTGTCTGTCTGTCTGTCTGTCTGTCTGTCTGTCTGTCTGTCTGTCTGTCTGTCTGTCTGTCTGTCTGTCTGTCTGTCTGTCTGTCTGTCTGTCTGTCTGTCTGTCTGTCTGTCTGTCTGTCTGTCTGTCTGTCTGTCTGTCTGTCTGTCTGTCTGTCTGTCTGTCTGTCTGTCTGTCTGTCTGTCTGTCTGTCTGTCTGTCTGTCTGTCTGTCTGTCTGTCTGTCCGTCCGTCCGTCCGTCTGTCACCAGGCTGTATCTCATGAACCGTAATAGCTAGACGGTTGAAATTTTCACAGAAGATATATTTCGGTTGCCGCTACAACAACAAATACTAAAAACAAATTAAAACAAATATTTAAGAGGGGCTCCCATACAACAAACGTGTTTCAAAAACATTGACCGGTTCGGTACCCAATTGTGATAGTGGTACGGAACCCTTCGTGCGCGAGTGTCGCACTTGCCCGGTTTTTTTAATTATACCTAGACTACACATCTTTCGGAAGAAAAAATGTCAAATACAAGAACCAAACGTCAGATTATAGTCTGAAATTAAAAAACGTACCTACCTACTATATAATAAGTGGGGCTCCCATACGACAATAACCCTTCTTTGCGTCGTCGCGCAGTCGGGTAACAATGCTTTTTTTTATTATGGCGGCACAATGGTGAGGTTTGAATTCTATGCGTGCGAGTTCGACTCGCATTTGGCCGGTTTTTCCCTCAGTGTTTAAATCTAAAATGTTAGAGAAACGTTCTCATATCTTTATGTCACTATAAGTTGAAAGTGTTACCAGATTGAAACTTGTGAACATTGTAATGAAGTTAAATTTACAATATTAAGATTGAGATAAGGTATTAGAGTATAATTTTACTCATAAAATTCAAGTATTATGGTAAGTAGGTACTGAAATAGTCTGTAGCCCCGCTTTGTAGCATAGAATAGGGTTACCCTATCTCTACCCGTGGGTGTCGTAAAAGGCGGCTAAGGAATTTAGGGACGACTAGCAAAAATTAAGCTCTCCCCGCGCGGTGGCGGATAAACTGCTTGGTCTCTAGAAGGGTTGGTGTCAGGTAGGCGGCCGGCCGTAAAAATATTGCAAAATCTATTAGCAGAAGGTATGGTCAATGATGACTTACCTACAGCGCCAACCCCAAATATTTGGGGTTTAGCGGACCCCGGGCTCTCTGCTACCGGAAACATCGCTCGGATGAGAAGAACTTTTTTGGCCATTATGTTTAATGTAGTGAGGTTTATCGCGTACGCGGGGCACATATACTATCTGAATAATTCTTTCCAACATTTCACAGAAAACTATATATCTAAATCGGTCGAGCCATTTTTGAAAAAAAAATGGGAACATTTTAATTGAGTACAAACTAACAACCTCTCACCCTAAATGCACAAACCTGCTCGTTTCGTCGTAGGTAAAAATAAATATCTGACTTTCTCTATAGATCTATTTAAATATTGCACGACGTTGCACACAGCGCAATCTAGCCCCAAACTAAGCACTAGGCTTGTACTATGGGTACTAGACAACGGATATACTACATATTATACTTTTTTTTTGTAAATACATACATTATAATACATAGAAAACACCCAGACCAGATACAAGTATTATATAAACCTGCACCCGGCGGGAATCGAACCCGCAACCTTCTGCTTTGCAGTCAGGCCCGACTGCAGTGTGGATAGGTAGTGGATTTCATCCAAGCTAATATGACACACTTGCGATACCCACGGTAAAGCCACAGGGCCTACCTACATTCTCTGCTCCAATAACGTCCTTAATAAAACTTGATAGCTACCTATAATAGGCCGACGTAAATCCATGAATATCTCCACGTTACCACAACCAATAAATGTTTAAATGAGATTTATTCAAAGGAAAATTGTAATGAACGTTGTTTCTCATACGAATACGATATTAACCGCAGACATCCTTTATTAAATTGGTTTTTGTTCAGCTTGCCTACACTCGCGCCCTCTCTACGCCTCTGTGAGAGTGCGTGGGAGTTTCAATCTACGCTGGTAAGAGACCTTTTGAAGCTTAAAGTCTTTGTGACCGCTGCGTGTGTGGTTGTATGGGACAAATTGTGTGTGACAAGACAAGTTATGCCTTTTTTGAGATATTAATTTGGTACAAATATTATTAAATAACGGGGTATTTACCATGTTTAAATTTATTTTTAATGGAGCTCGATATTTCGCCTGTATATAGACTGGAGATTGCGGGTAGGTGATGACAGTTAGCGGCGTCCTTATAGAACTACCTCTTTCCTAATTCGCTTGCTGCGTCTTGTTACTGGTCCCCTCTATTTATTGTGACTAAGCTCACTATTTACTTGAACCTGCACTTCAACCAGTTCAAATATCGAACACCGTTAAAAATAAATTTAAACATGGTAAATACCCCGTTATCTTACTAATATTATAAATGCGAAAGTAACTCTGTCTGTCTGTCTGTCTGTCTATTACGCTTTCACGCCTAAACCGCTGAACCGATATTGATGAATTTTGGTATAGAGATAAATAGGACCTTGGAGAAGGACATAGGCTACTTTTGATCCCGTAAATCCCGCGAGATCGGGACTTACGCGGGTGAAACTGCAGGCGCAGCTAGTATATTATAACTAGAAATACATCAATATTTCTTATGTTTTATTGCTCAAGGCATTTTACTAGAAATATTTTTACACAAGGAGAAATACATCATCAAAAATCCGCAGTGTAGTGGTAGCGCACTCGCCCGGCAAGCGAGGGGCACAGGTTCAAATCCTATCATGGGAGGATTTTTGATGATGTATTTCTCCTTGTAAAAATATTTCGAGAAATACATCACCATAAATCCTCCCGTGCCAGGATTCGAACCCGTGCCTCTCGCTTGCTGAGCGAATGCACCCTAACTTACCTACATAGTCCCATAGCCAAGCTCTTAGTACTAATAATTAGTAGGTAAGTACGCTAAACTAATTATTAGTAAGATAATCCATCAAACAACGACAATCTCGTCTACATATTGTAGCTACTAATTAGACCGAGAGTCGAGAACTAACGAACCTAGATTGGTTTCCGATCAATAGTCACTGGTGTGAACGGCGTGTCATTTGAATGAACAGCGTCCGGCCGTTGCCGTTCCGGTCACCGGACAAGACCGGACGGACGTGAGGCTGGAGGCGGTTGTGAATCGCTCGTCTCATGTCGAGCGATTTTAGGCGGCGGTAGTTGATAATTTTATTGTGGGTTGGTTTCGCCTTAATTTCTTCAATGAATATAAATATTGCACGATTTTACACATACGGCAATCTAACACCAAACTAAGCTAAGTACTAGGCTTGAACTATGGGTACTAGGGGGTATACTACAGAAAGTTCCTGCCGTTTTGTGCCTTTGCCTGCCAAATCATGATTCGCACTTTTCACGTCGAGCGATTTAAGACGGCGATAGAGGATAATTTATCGGTCCGTGTCCGGTTGCATTGAAATGAGCGAGATAGAATTGCATAAAAAACGATGATATCTCGTAAAAAACGATGATTAAAAATGTACATACAGTTCCTTATTATAGTTTTATACTATGTATGTATTTAAAACATTGATAGGTAAACATGGCCGAAGGGGAATGGTCCTACATTTCAGCCCGCATATTCGCAATCGGCTTTTATGGACAATATCCATCTCTGTGGTATAGAATAGCTCAGTGGCGACTTTATGAAGCACCCTGTATCGTAAAATGGTTCGTTTAACAATACCCTGTATGTATATTTCAGTGAAGATATTAGCGGTCGAACTTTGAACAACAAAATAACTTCAGCCTGTAAAATGTTTATTGTTTTAAGAGGTTTAGCGTAAGATACTTTGTTATTGTTTTTTTTAAACCTCATGATTTTTTACCTTTATGCTTTATTTTTATTGTCTCTTTTTAGGGGAAAGTATTGATCTCGTGTAACTAAAGCTTCGTACGAACGTATATTTCCAAAGGCCACAGTCTGCTTTACCACGATGGCAGTTGGGAACACATTAATGTATGTAATCTTGCCAGTCCATTTGTTCCCATCAGCCACCGCCATTGTCAGAAGGTGGTCTATTCTAATAGTCTATAAGTCAACTACCATGGTTTGTGCTTCCCTGTAGTTGTATGTGTCGAAGATTGATCTCTCACATTCGTGGGAACCTCTAATTGGCTCTCCATTTCTATAATGTTTACTTATATTTGTGTAATAGCTGTTGGTTCTCCCAAAATAAATAAATAAATAAATAAATAAATACAGCATATCGATTGCATTTACAGCTATTATACAGCTAATATGCAGCGTAAAGTTTGTTAATTT